>APFE030810197.1:219721-274265 GCA_000404065.3 Pinus taeda
TGTTGACACCTAATCCTCAGTGATTGGGGAACTGAATGTGAACAGTCATCGAGAAGATGAACTGAACAATCACATTCTTGTATATATTAGATAGCTGGTTAAACGAATAAATGCATTAGTTTTCTGGAGTTACTCCTGGCCTGACAGAAATGTTTGTTTGTTGAGATACATGTGTATCGACCTGAGTTTGTTTAGAAATTATCACATCTCCATTTGTTGTTATTAATCCTTTCATGTTTTGCCACGTTATCTTCATGTTTTTCCATTCTTGTTTTCATGTCTCTAGAGCCTCTTGTAACATTGTTACCTACTCTTTTAAAATTCTATTGCCTTCCATTAGACATCGGTTTGCAACTATGATCTCTGAAATTTTGTGGTCCCTTTCCTGTTCTCTGGCTTCCAAAATCTCCAGCCTTATCCTGGCCTTCATCAGTTCTTGGACATATAGATCTGATGTCCAAGTAAGAGGTGTAGATGTTGGACTGTAAATGATTGATTCTTCGTTATTTTTGTTTCTCTTATTTATTTTCTTTCTCTTGATTGGTTTTCTTCTCATTTGTCCCCATTTAAGGCAAGCAATCCTATGACTTAAAATGCCCTCATATTGCTTTGCGTTTACCCAAATCCACTTTCATGTTTTGTCTGTTGAAGCAATTTTGACTTGACCCAAATGATTTGTTTCCACAAAATCTGAAATTTCCATGCTCTTTACGCCTTGGCTCTTCTAAGTGTTTTCCATGTTCTCAACGTTTACCTATTTAGAAGCTAACTGCCTCACACTGCTTTATGCTCATGTTGCCTCTGCCTCTGTGCTCACGAAACCTTGTTCATGCTACATGTTCATGCTGCATGTCCCCTGTGCTCACGAAACCCTTTCCTCTGCTTGGCCTGCCCGATGTCATCTTAATTCAAACAAATATTCAACTGCCTCACACTACTTTGTGCTCATGTTGCCTTTGCCTCTATGCTCACGAAACCATGTTCATGCTGCCTGTTCACGCTGCCAAATGCTACAATACTGACGTATTGATCTTGAATACAATAGTGGAATGTTAGTGACCATAAGACCAATCAATCAGTACAAATAGTCATAAGACAAACGAGACCCACTAGTAATGAAAAACACGGTTAGACCAAATTTTCTAAATGCCTATTCTATTTTTCCAATTCTTGCTGCTACTCAGATGTGTATATGTGCCTCTTTGTTACTCAGATGTCTATTTATGCTTCTCTGCTACTCAAATGTTTGTCTATTTCTATTTCTGATGGATTGAAATGAGTCTCTGTGCTTGTTTCTGATCACTCTCGTGCTTAGTGTCGTGATATGAGTTGACCAAGAAGGCAAATCTTAACTAGAGAGAAAATCCATGGCATTGGTCACGAATTATTTCATTGGAAACATCCTCGGTGCTTATAACATAAACAACATATATTCTGTCAATCGTTTGTCCAATTTCCTCGATCCATATGTCTACCATTGTCCGATGTTGTCGAGTACAAACAACAGAGTTGTTGGTGATTACACGATACCAAGCCACGACCTTCCCTTTTTGGGTCATGTGGATATACACCATGTTAAATATAATGTAATCTGCATGCTATCCCAGTTGTTGTGCATGGCTCATTGGTGAAGGGATTTGCTAGTCTGCCGAAGATTATGATTTCAAATCCCTTCGAGTGATCCAAAATGGAGCTACTTTTGCCTCTAGATCAAAGTCTTCAAATGCAGATAAAAGTGGGAACAAGTCGAAGTTCTCATCGATACAATTCCAACGGTATGAACAACGCGTAAATCTGAGTCCGGATGAAGAAGTTAAAGCCAGTCAAATTTTTTGGGAAAATTAGGGCAAAAGTCAAAAAGTCAAAGGTCAATAGTCAACAATCAATGGTCAACCATGTCAATGCCTACGTCAGCAGGGACACATGTCACCTTGGGAATGAGCCACGGGCCTTGGATGATGTCAGCAGAGGAGGTGACGTGGCAGATTGTGATTAGTTGATATGGGCCAATCCAACACTGACACGTGGCAGCCCAAATTTTGCCCAATGTGGCCTTATTTCCAAAATTTTGGGGATCAGGGAGGATCAAACCCCTGACCTCCCTAAAGGCTGAGTTTTCGCTGGAAGGACTGCACCAGACGGGCTCCATTAGGACTTGTTAATGGAAGTGATAACGTTGTATTTATTTTGAAGCGGGATTGAGTTGCCGGAAAAAGGCCCGACGACCTGGGTCAACCCCATGACTGCCAGACCTTTGGATAGGTTAGTTATATATAGTCTGCATACATATTGTAATATCCCACATTCACCGCAATTCACAACTACACATGGTATATAATACCATATGATTAATGTATCAACCAACGGAGCCAACACATAATATATTACATATACGTTGTAGCAACATAACAAACGGAGGAATGGTCGGGCGAGGATTTCGAACCCTCAACCCACCAAAACCATGTATATGCAACGACTTCAATGCATTTTGATAACCAACATATCATATGTTCGAGCTTTAAACAAAGCCGAACAAATTTTTTATTAAACAGTTGCAGGTGTCGAACCCTCCATACCACTAGCCCGCAGACCGAGGTAGTTTTGAGCAGGCCGAGTTGGTATTTGACAGCAGAGAGTGGTTTTGTAGGGACAGAGACGGTTTTGGATCATTCCAGGAGGTCTGGAGGTCACAGTAACCAAATATGGTCAAGTTTATACTCGTTTGACTTGAAATTTCGAGCTAAACGTAATGGTGAGGTCCATTTTCTCATTTGATTCTTTGTTTTTGAGCTCATACCTGTAACAGTATTTTGAAGACAAAATAAAGCGGTCAACGTTGGAAGCTAAAGGACCAGGAGACATAGCCAGAAAGTCTGGTGAACTCCTTTATTAAATTTTGTTGTGTTGGTGTGTTTGAATGTATTTTCAATTTTCTTATGTGTTTATGTTATTGCAACCTTTTCGATCCATTGCAGTAAGTAACATAAACAAATTCACATAAAGTCTGTAATACCTTTTTCATTAACAGATCAAGTGGTATTGGAGCTTAAAGTTTTTAAGGCTTGACAAGTTTGTGTGAAGATTTGAATGCTTACTAGGTTGAGGCTTGGACGAGGTGAAGGTGAACTTGTTGAGGCAAATCCAAAGATTGGGAGGGTCTTTTCAGAAGAAGGATGGCAGATGAAACTCCACTTGGGTCAGAATCTCAATTCTTGGATAGTTTCATGACGATACGTGTAATGGTGGAAGAGATGTATCGTGAATTTAAGAAGAACAAAGATGAAGGCACTTCATCACCTGAAGATAAAGAAGTAAAGGGAAAGGGAGGAATGCTTCCTCCACCATCTCCTCCATCATCACCATCATCGTCATCATCATCCTCTTCTTCTCATAAATCTAGTCCTTCTAAGAAGAAAAATAAGAAATCCTCTTTGATCAAATTAGATGTAAAATTTGATTTGCCCATTTATGATGGAGAATTTAACGTTGAAAATCTTTATAACTGGATAAGACAAATTGAAGTGTATTGCAGGGTGCAGAAAGTTGTTTCAGAAAGGAGGAAGATCCATCTTGCTAGCCTTTGACTTGGAGGAACCACACTTGTATGGTTGGAAGGCAAGACACAAGTAGATCTCCAAAAGCATGGTAAAATCATTTCAACTTGGAATGAATTTGTTTATGCTAATAAAAAAAAAAATTATCCTTTGGCTTATATGCAACAAGAAATGATGAGTTGGCAAACACTACGTCAATTAAAAGGTCAAAGTGTTCAAAGTTATACTCAGGAATTCCGTAAGAGAGCTTTAACATTAGGCATATCATTGGACTCACCAGAGACATTGTTGAAATACATAGGTGGTCTTCATAGATATTTGAGGCATACCATACTTATGTTTAATCCAACTATCTTAGATGATGTATCAGTTCAAGAAACTCATCTAGAAGCTAGAGGCAAAAATGTAACTCAAGATGTTGGACAGTAATCCAAACCTATTGAAAGCAAGAATAAAGGCAAGAAGAAACTTAAATGGAAGGAGAAGGAAACAAACATTGTGAAGAAAGATAAACCTTCATGCACTCATTGTAAGAAGGAAGGACACGA
This sequence comes from Pinus taeda, assembly GCA_000404065.3. Taxonomy (NCBI): domain Eukaryota; kingdom Viridiplantae; phylum Streptophyta; class Pinopsida; order Pinales; family Pinaceae; genus Pinus; species Pinus taeda. The sequence continues at coordinate 223,824 of APFE030810197.1, forward strand.
TGAGGCACACTGCTAGTCATTGCATCTGGAATTGAAGCCTAAGAAGTTTGGAAGTAAAGAGTGGAAGAATGCTACTTCTATTCAAAAAGGACTTGAGATCAAATTCAGGTGACGAGACAATGGTTATAGCTACAAGTATAAAAGGTAAAGATTCTAAAGCATCTACAAGTACTTCTTCACATTTTGTTGATAATGATAATGATGAGAGGAAAAGAAATGAGCTATTTCACATTAGAGTCATTTCCAAGCATACTAAAATTGATACTATATTTGATAGTGGGTCACAAGTTAATTTGATTTCTAAAGCAATTGTAAAGAAGTTGGTCTAGAAACAAAACCTCATAAAAAGCCTTATCCATTAGGTTGGGTGTGTGATAAAACTAAGCTACAAGTGACGAAACAATGTAAACTTCGTTTTGCTATTGGGTCAAAGTTTGTAGATGAGGTTGAGTTAGACATAGTCCCATTGGACATATGTGGAATTGTATTAGGAATTCCATACTTGTACGATAGAAATGCTATCTTCTATCGAACCAAAAATAAGCATCAACTCATTAAGGATGGAATTGAATATGCTGTAAGGACTCATAAACTCAAAGATAATTTCTCTCTCATAAATTTAGGACAAATGAAAAGAATTGTAATTTCAAGTAAACAATTTTTACTTATGATTGTAAATTCAAAGGATATTGATAAATTTGATGCTTTCCAAGGCTGTAATCCTAAGCAGAAAGCAGATCTAGTTAAAGTTGTTTCCGATTATGATATTTTGTTTCAAGAGCCTAAAGGGATTCCACCCAAGTGAGAGATAGAACATGAGATTTATTTGCAGTAAGATGTTCCACTACCTAACATTGGAATGTACAGGTTATCAGCTATAGAGAATGCAGAGATAAAAAAGCAGGTATAGGAGTTGCCCGATCAAGGGTTTATTCGACCAAACACATCACCGTGCGAATCACCTATTGTGTTAGTGCGAAAGAAAGACGGTTCGTGGAGAATGTGCATTGATTTTAGAGCATTAAATAAAATCACAATAAAGAATCGTTATCCTCTTTCTCGTATTGATGATTTGTTAGATCAGTTAAAAGATGCAGTTTACTTCTTTAAATTGGACTTGTGAAGCGGCTACCATCAGATCAGAGTTGCAGAACAGGATGTATGGAAGAGTACTTTCAAAACAAAGAAAGGACTCTATGAATGGATGGTTATGCCTTTTGGCTTAACTAACACTCCAGCTACATTCATGCGAGTCATGAATGATGTATTTAGACCATTCATTGATGAATTTGTAATGGTCTATTTAGATGATATTCTTGTTTTCAGTAGAACATGGGATGAACATGTAAAGCATGTCAAGCAGATTTTAGATGTTTTGAAAAGAGAAAATATCTATGTAAGACTGTAAAAATGTGAATTTGGCAGAACATCTTTGAATTATTTGGGTTATATTGTAGGGGGTGGGAATTGAAGATAGATCCTTCTAAGGTCAAAGTCATTGTAAATTGTCCTAAGCCCAATACTGCTACAGAAGTTAGAAGTTTCTTAGGGGCAACAAAATATTGGAGAAAGTTTATTGCTAACTTTTCTTTGATTGCAGCTCCTTTACATGCTTTGAAAAGCTTGAAACAGGTGTTTCAATGGGGAGGCAAATAGCAAAAAGCCTTCGACACGTTGAAAGAAAGGATCAGTACAACGCCAGTACTAGCACTACCAAATCTTCAGCATCCATTTGAGATGGAGACAGATGCAAGTGAATATGCCATGGGGGTAGAATTGATACAACACAAAAATCCTATATGCTTTCATTCTAAGACATTCACATCAGCAGTAGTTAACTATCCTACATATGATAAAGAATAATATGCATTAGTTTAGAGTGTTAAAAAGTGGAAACATTACATAATTGGTAAAGAAACGATCATACACACAGATCATCAACCACTTCAATATTTACACTCACAAACTAAATTGCAACAATCAAGACACTATCAGTGGATGGGTTTTCTACAGCAATTTCATCTTATTATCAAATATAAGAAGGGCATACATAATAAGGTTGCAGACATGTTATCAAGACCAATTATAAATGCATCCACAATACTTAAGCATAATTCAGTAATTCATGAAAGTTACATTACACAATATGCTCAAGACACAGATTTTAAGGATGTATATGCAACTTTAAGTCATGGCAAGCAGGCAGAAGAATTGGATTATTTCATAAAAGACAAACTCTTATATCATTTGGAAATTTATGCATTCCACAAACTAAAAGAGTTAATATAATTCTAGAAGCACATACTTCTCTCATATTAGGTCATTTTGGTATAAGTAAACAATTGCACAATTACAAAGATTCTGCTATTGGCCACAGATGAATGAGACAATTTCTAGATATATTAAAGGATGTACTATGTGTGCTACAAGCAAGCAAAGTAATAGAAAAGTAGGCTTGTATACTCCACTTCCAATTCCTTCTCATCATTGGGAAAGTGTTTCCATGGATTTTGTTGGGGGATTGCCAAAGTCTAGAAAGAGTCATGATTATTTGTATGTATTTGTGGATAGGTTCAGTAATATGTGTATTTTGACACCGTGTAATAAACAAGTCGCAGTTGAACAAACTGCAAAGTTGTTCTTTCAAAATGTATGGGTTAATTTTGGGTTACCCACTTCTATTGTATCTGATCGAGATTCTCGATTTTTCAGGAAATTTTGGTCAAGTCTATGGGAGTTAATGGACACAAAGTTAAAGAAAAGCACGGCATTTCATCCGCAAACAGATGGGCGGACAGAAGTGGTCAACAAGATAGTGATACAGTTGCTTCGAGGATATTGCAGCAAGCATCCCAAACTTTGGGATGAGCATTTTAGTTATGTGCAGCATACTTATAACCATGCAAAACATTCTTCTACTCAGAGATCTCCTTTTGAGACTTGTTTTGGTTTTATACCAAAGTCTCCCTTGGATTTTGTCTTTGGTAAAGACATAGCAGTTGATGGACACAGTGATGTGGAAAAAGCCACCAAGTTCATTGAAAAAATCAAGGAAATTCACTAGGCAGTACAGGAACATCTGGAAAGAAGCCAAGCAAAGTATAAAGCGCAGCATGAAAAGCATCAAGTTGAGAATAGTTTTCAAGTCTGGTTGTACATCAGCAAAGAAATATTGCAAGGGGAAGGTAAAAAGTTGAAACCAATTAGATATGGTCCTTTCAAAATACTTGACAAAATTGGTGAAAATGCTTTCCGCTTAGATCTACCAGCTTATATGCAGATCTATTCCGTCGTAAATGTTGAAAACTTGTGATTGTATGAGCCTTCATTGGTTGAAGATATCGAAGATCAAGGTCAGCTACCTTTCATTGAAGATCTTTTGCCCGAGTATCTCAATGAGCTACAGGAGGATACAATTCTTGGCAGGAGGATAAGGACTTTGTGACGGGGAAATGTTGAGTATCTTCGAGTTGGACTCAAAGGTATAAATCCAAGTAAAGCACGATGGATAAATATTGTAAAAGTGAAGTAATTTTATCCTCACTTACTTGACAGTTAAAACCAACTTTTGGTGGTCCAAAAGCTTCTAGTGGGGAGGAGTGATCCAAAATGGATCGATTTTTGCCTCCAAAACAAAGTCTTCAAATGCAGATGAAAGTGGCATCAAGTCGAAGTGCTCGTCAATACGATTCCAACGGTGTGAACGGCACGTAAATCTGAGTACAAATGAAGAAGTTAAAGCCAGTCAAATTTTTTCGGAAAATTAGGGCAAAAGTCAAAAAGTCAAAGGTCAACAGTCAATGGTCAACCAGGTCAATGCCTACATCAGCAAGGACACATGTCACCCAGGGAATGAGCCACGAGTCCTGGATGATGTCAGTAGAGGAAGTGACGTGTCAGATTGTGGTTGATTGATATGAGCCAATCTGGTGCTAACATGTGGCAGCCCGAATTTTTCTTAATGTGGCCTTATTTCCAAAATTTTGGGGATCAGGGAGGATCAAACCCCTGACCTCCCGAAAGGCTGAGTTTTTGCTGGAAGGACCACACCGGACGGGCTACGTTAGGACTTGTTAACGGAAGTGATAACGTTGTATTTATTTTGAAGCGGGATTGAGTTGTCGGAAAAAGGCCGGACGACCTAGGTCAACCCCACGACCGTCGGACCTTTGGATAGGTTAGTTATTATATAGTCCGCAAACATATCGTAATATCCCACATTCACCGCAAGTCACAACTACACATGGTATATAATACCATATGATTAATGTATCAACCAACAGAGCCAACACGTAATACATTGCATATACATTGTAACAACATAACAAACGGTGGAATGGTCGGGCGAGGGTTTCAAACCCTCGACCCACCAAAACCATATATATGTAATGCCTTCAACGCATTTCGATAACCAACATATCATATGTTCAGGCTTGAAACAAAGATGAACAAAATTTTTATTAAACAATTGCAAGTGCCGAACCCGCCATACCACCAGCGTGTAGACCGAGGCAGTTTTGAGCAAGCCGAGGTGGTTTTTGACAGTAGAGAGTGATTTTGCGAGGAAAAAGGTAGTTTTGGATCATTCCAAGGGGTCTGGAGGTCACAGTAGCAAAATATGGTCAAGTTTATACTCGTTTGACTCGAAATTTCGAGTTGAACGCAATGGTGAGGTCCATTTTCTCATTTGAGTATCTATTTTTTAGCTCATACCTATAACAACATTTTGAAGACAAAATAAAGCGATCAATGCTGGAAGCTAAAGGACCAGGAGATGTAGCCAGGAAGTCTGGTGAACTCCTTTATTAAATTTTTCTATGTTGATGTGTTTGAATGTGTTTTCAATTTTCTTATGTGTTTATGTTATTGCAACCTTTTCAATCCATTGCACTAAGTAACATAAACAACTTCACATAAAGTGTGTAATACCTTTTTCATTAACAGATCATTGGGTGCACTCATCATTCGACTAATTTTTTTACCACTAGCCTAGAGGCACATGGCGCCCATTCATTGGGCCATGGGTCACCCATTTAGTGGGCAGTATGGTGGGTGTTCTACTTGCGAAGTGTCAACTTCTCATTGCGCCATGTGTTAGCTCTCAGACATGCCATGAGTCACCTTGACTTTGACTTTGACTTTGATTTTTTGCCTGTTATCACATAACTTCAAACTACAATAACTTTCACATACGAAATAAGATTGATGTGATTCAAATTGCGTTGGAATCATCTTGTCGAGCTCTATGAAATATCGCTACCCTTGATTGAATCTAAATACTTTGAATTTTAGGCCTTCTTGGATCATCCTGGATGAGAGAGTGTAGACAAATTGATTGAAAAACCTAGCCCCTTGTTGTGACATGGAGAATGCAAACATTTTGATTGGTAGACCCGACACTTGGTTTTGATATGGAGAGCATGGAAATTTTGATTGCTTTATGATGTGGAGAGCACAGATAGTTTGAATGGTATACCTAGCCTTTGGTTGTCACGTGGAGAGCATAGAAAGTTTGATTGAGAGACCTAGCCCCTAGTTGTGATGTGGATACTATAGACAAACTTGGCCCCTGGTTTTTACATGGGGAGTGTAAACAACTTGATTGGTCCATTAGCCCGTAATGTGTTAAGCACAAACAAGCTATGATTGGTTCTTTGGTTATGATGTGGGTCATGGTTTTGACAAGGAAAGGAAGTCGGCGGTAAGTTCAGATAATCATTGGCTTTTCATCATGTATGAAGTATATTGTAGCACAATTGACGCACTGCGTAGTGGCATCCTTGGGAGGTCGAGAGTCGAGCTCGGTTGGAAGGATGATAAAATTTATTATTATTTTTTCCCACAAAAATCTATTTTGTCAAATAATCAAGCAGACTAAATGTGACATTTTTGTCAAACAGTGGTCGCCAAAGGTATGTTTTGTAGAATGTGCATCAGAAAGATCTAATATGTAGAACAATTAATCTTTCTAATGTTTTTTTGTGTCAATTTGAGAGCAAAATGAATTTTGTAAAAGGGATTTTGTTTGGAATTTATTTAAGATTTAAAAGAGGGAAGAAGCAAATAGTTTTTTAGATTTGGTAGTGATGATTATTGTCAAAATGTATACATAAGAGATTTTTTGACATGTTGAAGCATCAGAAGATCGATAAAAATTAGACATGTTGATTTGCGTTTGTGGATCCAGTTCGAAATATTATGAGAAGTGTTCCATATCAGTTTGAAGAAGGAGGTTGGTGCCTCCACTAAGGTTGGTTCCTCAATTAGGTTGAGGCCTACAACAAGTCAACGCTTGCACATTTTTGAGGTTGGTGCCTATTACAAGTTGGTGCTTACACATTTTGGGGGTTGGTGCCTCTAATAGGTTGGTGGCTATTGCAAGTCGGTGATTGCATATTTTGGGGATTGGTGCCTACAAATTTGATTTTGGGGGTGAGTGCCTCCAGCAAATTGGTGCCTGCAAATCTATCTAAGAAAATTGACAAAGATAAAAAGAAATTGTGGTTTTCTCCTACAAGTTTTTCCATGTAAAAGTTGGTGTTCTCATGTATTGATGTTGATGATTGTTACTTGATGCATAATTTTATTGATTATTATGATGCATGTTATTTATTGATGCACTACTATATATTCAATTATTGATAAAATGGTTTTGAAATGTTGAATTTTCCATTACACTGATTCACCCCCTACTCAGTGTCATCTTTAGTCTAACAAGTGGTATCAGAGTGGATTCCTTTAGGAACAATTAATCACTGGAAAGTTGATCTCAAGGAAGATGGCCTTTATTAGATCATCAGGCAATCCTCCTCAATTTTATGGAACCAACTATGCCTTCTGGAAGATAAGAATGGAAACTTACATCATACCCTTGGGAGTTTATGATTGGGAATTGGTACGGAATTATTATCAAGTTTTTGATACTCCGCCCATTGATGTGGTTAGTAAGGCTCTCTATATGTCCAATGCAATGGCTAAACATGTCATCTCGAGTTATTTGTCAAATATCGAATTTTTCAAAGTAATGCATTGCAAGTCAATCCATAATCTATGGAACGAATTCAAAATTTGTTATGAATGTGGCAAGAAAGTGAAGGATGCCAAGCTACAAACCTACAGGGGTTAGTTTTGAAAGTTTGAAAATGGAAGAGTATGAGAATATCACTTCATAATTTCTTTGAGTAGAAAATATTCCGAACTCTATCATAGTCTTGGTGAAGAAGTCAAACAAGTTGATATTGTTCAGAAAATATTAACATCAATTTCTTCAAGATTCAATCCCAAATTATATGCCCTTTAAGAGCATAAGGAAATGGACAAGCTAAGCATGTATATGCTTCATGGAACACTCACAACATAATAACTAAGTAAACAAAGGAAAAAACAAGAATCAAAGAATCATCATTTAAATCAGAAAAGGATGGTGGAAACCATGGGAATCAAGAAGAATCTAATCATGAATTTGATGAAGAATAAGCCAAGTTTGTTAGAAATCTAAAGAAGGGAACTGGAAAATTTAAAGGTATGCTTCCTTTAAAACATTTTGAATGTGGAAGAATAGAACATTATGCCTCTAAATGTCCTTATGCAAAAATGAATGATAGTGATGATGAAGTCAAATTCAAGTCTAAGGATCATAATAAAATACATAATGCCAAAAATAAAAGTTTATTCTCAAAGGAATAAAGTGATTATGAGAGCAATGAAAGTGTGATTGGTGATGAAAGAGGTTAGATATTATTCTTAGTTGAAGCAAAAGAAATTGAAAATGGAATATATTATGAAGGAGAACTCAGAAGTGAATTGAAAGAAAAAAAAAAATCTAGAAAAGTTGGTGAATCAACTAGAACAACAACTGCAAGACAAAGATTGAGATGTAAATTCCATTATCTCTTTAAAAGTAGAACTAGAATAATCCAAAAGGGTGAAGGAATTCCTATCAAAACAACTAAACAAAACGGAAGAACTTTTTGAAAAAAATAGAAGAATAACTTGTCCTTTTGAAAGAAGAAATGGAACAGCTTTATCACAACTTGAAACTTATCAAAGGGTCAGAGTTACTAGATCACATCCTCAACATCAAAAGATCTCCTCTCATCAAAACATGCCTTGGTTATCATGAAAAATTTGGGACATCTAAAGATAAATATTACTTAAGAACTTCAAATGGATAATAATCTAAGAGTAAGGCATAGGCATTCATTGGATATAGCAACAACTCATTTGAAGATTCAAAATAGGTGATGAATCAACCCAATCGTGTTCATTTCAATGTTTCAGATGACTCTTACAAAGACACCAAGAATCAACAAGATCCATCTAGCTCAGGCAATAAAAAGCAAGATGAAAGTATGAGGCCCATCATGACATGAAACCCTTTCAAGGTATCTACAAGCAGCAGTGGAATAGGTGTCAAAAAACAACAAATAAATGAAACAATTCCAAGGAACAGCTTCAAAAGATATGCCTAATTAATTCTACCTCATGCCACCAGGTATCAAAATATATTTTTTGATCATTGTTACTCATCTGCGAAATTTGGACACAATGCAAGGGATTGCATATCCTATGATGCTTATATTAGGTATAGAGGATGTGTTCAAATCCCCAAGCTCATATATATAGGCAATCAAATCAGGATTTATGATAACGGTCATATGGATCATTCTCGTTCAAGCCCAATATAGAATGTTACAAGTATCGTAATGAAGGACGCATCGCATGTGACTGTAAGATCAAGTTTAGGTGGCAGAAGGAAGACGGACTCTCTATTAATTCAACCATGAACACCAAGGAGTGGAGAATGAAATAGGAAGAACCAACGTTAGATATAACCACTTAGATCCAATCCATTGGTGAAGGCCTCTTGAAGAATATAATTTTTTTTAAATTAAGCTTGAAGAAGCAAGATTATGCAAGTAGGATGATTAATAAGGAAGCAAGAAACAAGAAAAATCGTTTGCAAAGAAATTATAATGGCAGTAGCATGACAATAGGCATGAATAAGTAGAGAGCTTATGCACAAATGGAGTAGGTCTACTGTCAAAATAAAATACATAAGAAAGTACACAATCAAAAGAGAAGTAGATCAAAGGAATTCACGAAGTGACATAAGATGCAAAGATGACTTCAAAAGAATATGGCCAAGAGGAAGATGTACATAGTTGGAAGTATTTGCAGGAAGAGAGGTTATTCACAGGGGGGTATTCACATCATAGAGAGTATATCTGTATGCATTTCTCACAAGAAGGCTAGGTTCATAGGAACATACAGGAACAAGTATAACATGTAGTAAGCATCCATAATTAGCATGTCCCTTTTCTATTAATGTCAAAGGGGGAGAGAAATCAGAAATTAAAGTAGTAGGAGGATTTTGGAGGGAAATCAAACATTGAAGGAGAGAAAGAAGATATTGAGGAATAAAAACAGGATCAAGCAAGAACAATTGATGTATCCAAAAACATGACAGGGGGAGTTCCCTACATCATTAAAGGGGGGCTTACCAACAGGATGTCAGGGGGAGTTCGATCCACTGCCATCAATGACCACCAATGTCTAGTGTTTTCATTGTTGACAACCAATGTCATTATTGTTAAAGGGGAAGTCTAAGGAAGCATTAGTTTCATTCATGAATCAAAGGAGGTTAGTATGATAGTGTAATCTCTTGACATGCTCTCATCAAATGATGTCAAATTTCCCCCAAGTTTATTGAGTTTTTTTTCAATGTGGCGATGTTCAAATGAGTCTATGGTATGGTTGGATAGTCCTCTCTGAGACCTTTCCAATGGTTTATCACACTTGGTCAAACTCTTCCTATATGATAAGATATGTTAGTTTGAATTTGATAGCTACAATGAGGATGAAATCACCGAATCTATCTGAAAAACACCAACTTTGTTAAAAGTAGAGCATCTTAAGATGGAGCCTGAACTTGTGCATTATTTAATCCAGTTAAATTTCAGGCATCTTCCACAAAAACTGGCCATTAAAATTCACATGAATGATAGGTGAAGTGTCTACATGTTCGAAGGTAAATGAGGGCCCCCCTCTAGGATGGTCTAGACTTGTAGTGACACATGGAAAGAGTCTATCATACCCCTTAGTTGGATGCCACACACACCCCCTAGCACATAAAACTATGACTTCACTCCCCTTAGGTGGATGTTGAGTTAGTAAATGAGGTGTGGACAGGTCACAGATAGTGACACATGGTGATTGGAGATTAACTTAAAATGATGACGTGGAAGTGAAGGATGACATGGCATGTGTTGATGATGTGGTGGTCGAGGATGATATGGTAGCCTATCATGATGATATGTGGCATGTTCATATGGGATTTTATGTTATCCAATAGGGGAAAATCATGGTGAAAAGTGGCACCACTCATAGAGTGTCATGTGTTAGGTATGACATCATCATGATGTCAACATTAGGGTTTTTCATGACTCATAGATCTAGGTCATATGATGTGGTCCCATGAGGCATTTTGAAGGTTAATTCATTCTCCACAAGGGGTATTTTGTTCGTGTATATTGTGTTGCATAGGTTTTGATTCATAAGGATTTTTGAATAGTGTGGAGTAGTAAGTGAAGGATTTGCCTTCATGGATGGACTGAGGTGGCATAGTTCTGGTGGTTGCAAGTTTGAAACTTTATGGATCCCTATGGCTCGACATGGAGAGCACATACATTTTTATTGGTTTCTTACATGGAAATCCTAGAGAGTTTGAATAGTAGGCCTAGCCCCTATTTGTGATGTGGAGAGTGCAATAATTTTGATTAGTTTGTGACATGGAGAGCACAGATAGTTTTATTGGTACACCCAACCCCTGGTTGTGATGTGGAGAGTGCAAATAGTTTGATTGGCTTGTGACGTAGAGAGCATTGGAAATCTGGTTGGTAGACTTAGCCCTTGGTTGTGACATGGAGAGCACAGCCAACTCATTGGTAAATCTAGCCCCTAGTTGTGATTGTTGATTTTTCATATGTCTTCTACTGGTAATTACTTCTCATGATATTTATGTTAAATTCTTCATATTCACATTAATCATTAAGCAATTACATAAAATATATTCATCAATAGACAGTAGGATCATCAAGAGGCGATCAAACAAGAAACACAAGAGTTTACCCTAGAAAAACCCACATGGGGGAAAACCCAACAACCTTTTCCTCAGATAAATTTTCCAGACCAACTAGAGACACTCCTACATTATCTATTAAACCAATCCCAATACCTCCTAGCCAATTCATGAATTTTCCCTCTAAATTTTATATGATTAGTTCTGCTAGGGCCAAATTTTGGTTATCTCCTGCACAAATAGATTTTGGTCATGCCACCCTAATATGCTCAGAGTTTCACCCTTCTTCATCATAGATTTGTCCTTCTCTTTTTCAGAAACCCGTCCTTCTTCTTCATCAAAAACTTGTCCTTCTTCTAAACAAAAATTCATCCTTCTTCTCTACAAAACAATGCCTCAAATTCCAGCTTCTTTCTTTCTTTTTACTTGACCTAAGACTTCTTCGTGAAATAATGTGAACTCAAACTTATAAGTGATCCAAATTTTATACTTGATGAGGAAGCTAAATGGCACATATATAGTGATCATGTTAGCCAAATGGGTGCCTCTTTATTGGGGTTGACTTCACTAGGAGAAGGGTTGACTTGGCTTCTTTGGAGCCAAAAACTTGATTTCCAAGATTTGTTTTTTTCTTTTTTTAAAGGAAACGAAGAACATGCCTTCGATTTTATCTTTTGACAATACCATGAAGAACATGCTTTACAAATACATCAACGAGTAAAATATTAATTATGAAGATTGGCCATAGCTACAAAATTCAACGCTCCTTCTTAGCTAGGGAGGTTTTCATAATGACTATTTAGATGTTCTCATGTCGAAAATTTTCTCTAAGGAAAGGTTATAACAAATCATCAATATTAGCACCATTTAATTACCATAATCAAGTCAACAATTGTGACTCATGGCAACCAATTATTACCATATTTCAACCAACAATTGTGACAGATGGAACTTCAACAAGTTACCATAATTTTGATTGATACCTCTGACCTATGGTGTATCCTCACAATAACCTTGATCGGTACTTGTGATACATGGTACATCATTTAGCATCAAATAGTACCCATAATTCTGGGATATCTTACACATGGTATATAGACTAGTCTTAGTTCACCATCATTTCGGTCAATATATTTGACACATAGTGAATCTCCCAAGGCCACACTCTATCATAGTAATTTGGGGCTTGATGCTAAATGAGCCTAATGTCCAAGACCATTCTTCCTTTTTCGGGTCAATATACTTGACACACGAAGAATAATTGTCCTTTGTCGGACCATTCTCCCTAATTCAGGTCAATATACTTGACACAAGCAGAATGTTTGTCCATGATGTTATCAATACACTGGAATATTTTCCCTAATATGGTCATTCTTGACACAAATAAAATGTGTGTCTGCAATTTCATCACTCCCTCTTTTTGAGAGGGAAATGCTCAATCACTCCAATCTCGTCATTAAGGTGTATGTAGACTTCATCCTGGGACAAAGGCTTTGCCAACAGTATGTTATAATGTAGAATGATATTAAAGCCACACTACTTCCTTCTATACCATGTCTTGGTACTGAATCTCACTACGCTCTGGCCTATCATCATGGTCGTCACCTGCACCTAATCAAGATAATCCTGCAAGTAGCCTTTGAAGCCATATCGCTTCTCAACTTTCCAATCCAACTGCAATATACTTAGTCTCTGCAATACTAAATGTGGTAGATGTTTGCTTCATGCTCATCCAAGAAGTCATAACGGAGCCAAATTGAAGTAATATCCTAATGAAATCTTTGTCTCCACACTCTCTACCCAATATGAATATGTGATTCCCTGCGATTATACTTCATTGTTTGAGATATATCTCAAACCATGACAGGTTGTGTCATAATCATATCCTTCTGGTGCTTCAACATGTGTTGAGCCACATGCCTTGTTTTAACCATAAACTAATCAGCTACCTTCTAGTTAACTTAACTCGGTGTTGAAACATATTTTTCTTTGGAAATCCTAGATGCTCCTTTTGCCACTACTGCTTTTTAGCATATCAACTATCCAGCTTGACAATATCAGTGACAACCTATCATTTTGAACTCAGAGGTAAACTCTCTCTGAAGCTAAAGCAAGGCTCTCTAATTGTTTCCTCTATTACAGAAGCAATTCTTTCTTCCACAGATGCTCCCACTAACACATGATTCCTTCTACTTTCGTCAGAGACAAATAATAATAAGATCAACCAAGGCTTATCATATATCCATGAAAGCACAACATGTATGGTTGTGATTACAAAGCCTTATTCAATCATGAGGCTTCTTCTCATTTACTTCAAGGCCTTCTATGTACAATTCTTTCTCTTCATTGAGAAAAATGATCTATGCATTCACCTAGCACAATTTCAAAGTAATGATAACAGTTCTAACAAAAGAGTACCTCGCAACTAGAGAAAACATCTTGTCATCATCATTTCCCTCTTACTGAAAGAACCTTCTATTGCCAACTTTCGTTTTGTAATTGTATATGTTGGGAACTGTTGCATGCTAGACCTTGTAGATACGTTTGGAAGTCACCATTAATTTTTCTTCAGCACAATTAAATTATACTTCAAACTTGTTGACTTGCTTGCTCCTTTTGAGTTCGGATCTCATCTAGTACAATATATCTCATAAATAATTTATTCTAGGAGAGTCCTCTTGTCATGAGATTTGATTTTTTCTTCCATTACTTCCATTTATTGCCAAAGCCTCGGTAGTCTTCACATTGTACTTGCAATCCTCACTAGGAGACCATGGAAGAAAAATTACAAACTAGCGAAAGAATCACAGACAAGAGGCTAATAATAACAACAATAATAGTCAAAGAAGAGAGACATAAAGTACTTATCCTTTTGAGAATTATAGGGAAATGTCAGCTCTCTCTTGATCTTGGCTTTCTAGCATCCATCTTGCAAATTTATTAACCTCGATATGATGTCATTCCTTCCTTGCATGAACTATGGTTTCTTATTTCAACCGAAATGTTGATCTGAGTTCAAATGTAGGGTTTATTCCATAAACACTAAGCATTTCTTATCCAATCCTTTTTATTGCTAGGGTTTTAAAACCCTAGATTTCCAATTTTCACATCCAAACGTCAAAACCCTAGAATCAAGGATGTTTTATCCAATAAATTATCTTGTAATTCGGCTTCTTCAAAATTATTGTAGCAACAAAAAATATCATCTTCTTTGACATTTGGTCAAATAATAGACTTCATCTCAGCACTTAAATACCCATAGCAGTAGATGTAAAATTTTCTATGACATAAATACTTTATAAGCCCATATATTTGCAACAAAATATTCAATTTATATCCTTGGTCTATTATGATGGGTCAGTATTAGATCTTGAACTTTGATATCTAAACCTTGAAGAGAGACTCAACCTCTCTTTTCATTTATCAAAGCATTATTTCATCAAAGACATACTAGTGACAATGATCCCTTTTCTTTCTTGTAAAGGATAGATTTCAAGCTTGTGTATCCATAATCCCATTCTCTATATATCCCCTCAGTGATCATATGTAATGTAGGGTTCATGACCTATCTTCCTTCTAAATATGCATCATCTCCAAAGAGTACAAGCTCGATATATCACACTTCAACCTTTCACTACATGAGTAAAAGTCACATATTTCCCTTATGTGACTAAGTCTTATTTTAAGCCACAATCTTTCTTTCCATATCAAGATACCTCTTATGTCACACATTAACAATATTTCCATAAACATGATCAAAGATTATTAAAACTTATCAATGAATTTCTAGGATGAGGAGATTCCTTTAGCATTCAAATTTGTCATAACTTTCTTTAATGGTTTCTCCAAGGAGCGCTTTCTAACTACAGTCTTGTGGTTTGACTTAGGATTAGATCATAGTATTGTTTAATCTTTGATACATTATTTTCAACCAAGCATAGAACATGCCATTTCCTCTAGATGTAATCTACAAGAGTTTTGATCGAAATGAAAACACTTTTAAGTAAATTAAGCTATGATACATAGTAACTATTTCAAGCATTAAATTGTAGACTTGGTATTTGTATAGGTCTCCATTCCTATCTCCAACTCGTTAATGTATTGTGCTTTCATGGAAACAAATCCATGCTTGTTTGGTGATCAAAACATGCATCAATCCCCCTTTTTGACAATATCAATCTAGTAAGCATATTATATCTTCAAGAGGAACTGGGCATAAAATTTATGAAACACTTCAACCTATTACATCATTCAATATACATGGAGTGGCCTCGTTAGCTTATCTTCATGAAAATATATTTTTAAATTATTTTTTTGAAAAGACACCAACTCAGCTCCCTATGGAATTATGAGATTTTACTTTTGGAAATAACTTTAGTCCATCAAAAATTATTGTAACAATGGTCTTTGCACTGAGCTTTCAATCTTTGTTGGCTTTGATATTTACTAAGGTATTTTCAGACTATTTGAAACAACTATTGGGTTCCTCGGCCTTTGTATCTGAGGTTTTTTGTTTCCCTGTAATAGACTTTGAGGCTTTTTGGCCTCTTGCAATTTTCTTTTGAGGTCATTTGCTTTTTTGACCTTTCTGAAATTTGTCTTTGAGGCTTTTAGGACTTAAAACTAAGGCATACCTTGTCCTATTGAAACTACCTTCAACATAACTTGAAGAATGAATCTTGGTCTTTTCTTTTAAAAATGACTTTTACCTTAAACTAGGGTTTTTATCCTTACATATATTTATATTATGACTTCTTCAAGCTTGTAATGAAATAGATATATTGGCATAAAAAACGCTAAATTGTCAAGCATGCTTCATCCACTTCCTAGGGCTTTCGGTCTTGGACTGAGATCTTTTCCTTCAGATAATTTTGGCCTCTCTAAGATATGAGGTATCATAGTTTGGACTAACCCTTATTAGGTTATGAATTACACACAATATTTTGGTGGCATCTAAACTCGGCCTAACTTGGCTAAGACTTTGATCCTCTCCCAAATATGTTTCGACCTTCTCTCATTCTAAGGATGGATCTCGATCCTTTCTTATATGAATATCAGTACAAGATGAAACTTCGACCTACCTGTAGTAAGACAAAGGCATATGATTTTAGACTTCTTCATAATCTTGACTAGGGTCACATACACATCTTTGAAATATACTTTGTTGAACTAAGACTCTTTTCATAACAAATTTTATTATTGACTTTGGAAAAAAAGTGTGAAGATTTTTTTTAGTCAAGAAAGCAAATCTTGACTTTCTTTGTGATGTGTTTCTTGACTTCTAGGATTAGATAACTTGAAGGATGCTCTTCTTCTTCTTCAGGGTTGCTCATGTATGATAAATCTAATAGAATGTTGATTTTTCGTAGGTCTTCTACTGATAATTACTTCTAATGGTATTTTTGTTGCCTTCTTTCTTATTCACATTAATCATTAAGTAATTACACAGAAGATCTTCAATAATAAACAATAAATCATAAAGAGAAGATCAAACAAGAAACAGAAGAGTTTATCCTGGGAAAACCCACATGGGGGGAAACCAAGCAACCTTTTGCTTAGATAAATTCTTCATTTCAATAAGAGACACTCCTAGATCAGGTAGTCAAACCTGGTTCACTGCCTCCTTGTCAATTCATGAATTTTCCCTCTAAATTTGATTTGATTAGGTCTGTTAGGGCCGAATTTTGGTCATCTCCTACACCCTTTAGACTTGGGTCTTACTTCCCTAATATGCTTATAGTTCTCATCTTCTTCATCAAATATTCATCCTTCTTCTTCATCAGAAACTCGTCCTTCTCCTCAACAAAAACACACTCTTCTTCTCAACAGAATAGTGCCTCAGATTCCATCTTCTTTCTTGTCTTTTACTTAACCTTATACTTGTCCTTTAAATAATGAGAACTTTGCCTCAGAAGTGATCTGAATTGTATGCTTGATGAGAAGGTTGAATGACACATATCTAGTGATCATGTTAGCCAAATGGGTGCCTGTTCACTAGGGTCAACTTGGATTCTTCGGAGCCAAACTCTTTATTTCCAAAATTCAAAATTTTCTATTTTAAAAGGACATGAAGAACATGCCTTAGAGTTTATCTTTTGACAATAGCATGAAAACATGCTTTACAAATACATCAATGGCTAAATATTAATTATGAAGACTGACCATAACTAAAAAATTCAACAATGACATGGAGAGTGCAAGCAGTTGATTGGTAGATATGTCTCCTGGTTGTGACTTGGAGAGCAAAAAAATCTTGATTAGTTGTGATGTGGAGAGCATAGACAATTTTATTTACATACATGGTCCTTGGTTGTGACATCGAGAGTACACATAGTTTTCTTGGTAAACCAAGACCCTAGTTATGACATGGAAAGTGCAAACATTTTGATTGGTTTATGACGTGGAGAGAATAGACAGTTTGATTGGTATACCTGGCCCTTGGTCGTGACACAGAGAGTGCAGACAAATTGATTGAAAGACATGGCCCCTACTTTTAACGGGGAGAGAACAAATAGACCTGGCCCCTGGTTGTGACATGGAGAGCGCAGACAACTTGATTGCTTCATTGGCCCCTGAGGTAGTGAGCAAACACAACATTTGATTAGTTCGTTTGTTATGATGTGGATCCTGGCTTCGACGTAGCAAGTATCACTAGCCAAGGATCTCAGTGGTAAGCTCAAATAAACATTGGATTTCGGTATTACACAATGTATATTGGAGCACAATTGGTGCAATTTGTAGTAGCTTTCCTAGCAGGTCAAGGTTCGAACTTAGTTGGAAGGTTGATTAAAAAAAAATTGTTATTTTTTCCCACAAAAATTGATTTTGTCAAATAATTAGGCAAACTGAACGTGAGCCTTTTGTCGAATGGTTGCTGAAAAAAGGTTTATTTTCTAGAACGCCTACTAGAAAGATCTAATTTTAGAACAATTAATCTTTCTAATGTTTTGTGGGTTAATTTGAGTGCAAATTGAGTTTTGGAAAAGGGGTTTTGTTTGGAATTTCTTTAATATTTAAAAGATGGGACTACTAAATATTTTTTCGATCACGGAGTCATGATTATTGTCAAAATGTATACTAAAACAAGTTTTTAACATGTTGAAGCAACAAAATATTGGTGAATAGCAATAAAGTTGATTTAAGCTTATGGATCCAGTTTGAAATATTGTGAAAGGTGGTCCCCATTAGTTTGAAGAAGGAGGTTAGTGCCCACACCGAGGTTAGTTCCTCAATTAGGTTGAACCCTCTAGGAAGTTGATCCTTGCACATTTTTGAGGTTGTTGTCTCAATCAAGTTGTAGACTATCGTAAGTTGGTGCTTACACATTTTGGGGATTGGTGCTTGCAAATTTGCTTTTTGGGGGTGGGTGCCTCCAACAGGTTGGTGCCTATAAATATATGTGATCAAATTGAAGAAGACAAACTGAATTTTTGGTTTTCTCCCACAGGGGTTTCCATGTAAAATCTAGCGTTCTCATGTGTTAAGGTGATGATTGGTATTTGATGCACAATTTTATCCACTGTTATGATGCATGTTATTGTTGATGCATTGATGTTTGTTTGGTTGTTTTAGATATGGTTTTTAAAAGATGAATTTTACATTACATTGATTCACCCCCCACTCCCCTCCCCCCTCTCAGTGTAATATTTATTCTAACACTTGCATCTCAGCTTGTTGAATTAATAGGAAAATAAATTCATGACAGTTGATTAGCTTCTTGTAGAGTTTCAATATGTGACCATTGACCACAAATGAAACTCTTTCTTCATATTTGTATTTATCTTCCAAAAATCATTGTCAAATACTTTTTCATCCTCTTAAGTACCAAGCCAATGAGTGGTGAACTTCCCCTTGAAATACTTAAATTTGGAGTCAAAGAGCAAATCCAAGTCACCAACTTTGAATCATTTTTTCTTTATAAAATTATCATGCCACCTCATTATTTATTGTCAAATCAAAGTAGTTTGTTGTAAAGCATCATGTCGGACTTCATCTAGGTCATTTAGTTGTGTAACTCTTTGCTTTTATGCCTCAATCAAATCCATTCCCAATCCAACTACAATTGTGAAAGTTTGGATTTGAAATTCAATATGAAGGAAGACTTGATTACTATACACCAATTCATACAGGGTGAAACCAATAGTATTCTTCCATGTTTTTATATAGGTCCATAAAACTTCAGGAAGCCTATTTACCTAGTCCTTTCGATGAAGTTGGATGTCTTGGTCATGATCGCTTCCAGAATTTTATTTGTATATTCCACTTATCCATTTGCCCATAAATGATAAGGAGAAGACTTACAATGCCTTATTTTAAAATTTTCAACAATTCCTCTCACAAACTTAGAAGTAAATTGTGCCCCTTGATTAGTAACAATTTCTCTTGGCGCCCCAAATCTAACAAAAATATCTTCACACAAGAAATTGATTGCTAATAGTTTAATTTCTCATGTGAAGGTTTTTCTTCCACCCATTTTGTAACATAATCCATGCAAACTAGAATGTGATTTTTCCCTTTAGACATGGATCGATAGGCCCAACAAAGTCTAGATCCCATCTTTCATTAAGAACTTGTGGCCAAGAGGCATCTTGTATGCTACTATAGGTTGACCCATTCATTGATAGCTATCACAACTTCTAAAATATTTCTCGGTATCGTGAAAATGAGTTGGCCAATTCACAGAGAAAGTACCTTGCAAGCAACCCTTTAATGAATTATCAAATTTTGGCCTATGATGGGTGCTAAATTTGGCATCTTTTTGGCACCCATCCAACACCCTTTTTCCTATCCTTTTACCTTATTATACCTTATTTCCTCACTTCCCACTCACAAACACAATTTTTTGACAAAGGTATGATTACCACCTCAATATGGATTTTTTGTGCTTATTCTTATGCATTACTGGGAAAATAATATATTTTTGTACTAGCTATGGTGAACAAGGAATAAGAGCATGCATACACCTATCGGTAGCTGTTGCAATTCATGGTCATTGCTACAACTCTTATTGTTTTAACTCTCAACATGTTATAGTCACAACTTCAACTCATAGTCGATGCTACAACACCAGTCTATTTCATTGCTACAAATCATGCTTTGGCTTGTCGCTACAACTCTTGCTTGTGCCCATGGTTGCACCTATTTCTTTGGCTTGTTGCTACAACTCTCTCTTGTGCTTGTTACTGCAACTCCTACTCTAGCTCGTTATTGCAATTCTCTCTTGCATCCATGGCTGCAACTCCAGCCTAGACCCACTCCTGTAAATCCATACCAACGATGTTATAACTCAACTATAGTGTGCCAGTGCGATAGTTAAATTAACATTTGTTACCTTTGGATCAGCCAAGCATATAAATACCAATATTCTCACAAAGGAAAGGGATAAGGAGCAAGTAGGTGATCATGAAAGAAAATAACTCACTTAACATCTATCATACAACTGATTAAGTTAGCAATTACATAATTTCTTGATATATGTGGGAAAACAATGTATGAGGATGGAATGGCCTGTTTCTCACAGCTTTCCATCCTTCTCAATCACTTCATTTAGATATTTTTTCCTCTGTATAAAAGAAGGATGAACGAACAATCAATGTCATAAAAAATTTAGTCAAAGATTGTATTAAGATAGAGTTGTTGTAACATCGTTTTTGTTATAATCTAAAGTTCCATTTTCTTTCTAAATGGTGTGACGAGCGTTCAAATTTACCTGCCTTCTTAATCCAATTCCACTGGAAGGAGGCAGGTCTGCCTCCTTAGCGAGGTATTATTGATATTAGTAGATAGTTGTAGCTTTATTTCTTTGATTTTGTTTTCATGTTGTTGTAATTCCATTAGTTCACATTACTACAATTGGATCAATTTATGGTGCTACAATTCCTTTAGTTCATGTTGTAGCAATTCCATTTAAACTTCTTTATCACAATTTCATTCTTTTACGTTGTTGCAACTCACAAGTTTGTATTGCTACAATTTGGCACTAACTTTCAATAATCAATTTTCAAGCTTCAATCAAATTGGTTATGGTTTCATTCAATACTTGAGTCATATTTTGTTTCTTTCATTAGCAAAGGATTGAATTGATAAGTTTATATTTCATTGCATTTCATCATCGCTACAATTACAACTCTATTATGACATACAAGATTACTTTATCACTTGAGCAATTCATCTTTTTGTTTATTTATGATATATTATCTGCAAATAATGAATTTACTTTTCCCCATTTTAGATTAGAAGTGTGATCTTTACATTTTTTCAAAGTGTGGATTGGATTGTGAGCTTGGTGTGAAACTAGCTAGTGATATGACGATCCATTATAAATATTGAACTGTGACAAACATATACATTACTACAATTTCATTTTACACAAATAAAATTGTACTAGGCATATATGGTGCACGCCAATTCATAAACTTTCTACAAATTCTGGATTGACAATTAAATGAACATCCTTTCCATTATTTGATAAGAAATTTAAGGATAATACAAAGGCCTACCATTTTTGGCATCATTGCCAAGGAATTATCATTAGTATATTTTTTGTTGTGTTGTTTTTGTTTTTCATTCTAGATTAATTAGCTTTGCTTTATATATTTGAAGGAAAATTTGTTAAACGCTAAGAAGTAGGATCAATTGGATATATTTATTAGCACTTCAAAAGAACCCCTTAAAACTAACATTGTTGGCACGTCTCAAGAAGGAAAGGAGTGTAGTTAACCACATTATTTAACACATTAAGGCAGCTCCCTTGCTAAGCATAAACTTGAATATCCTACCATGGAATCAAACATTATACAAGGGATTGAGCAACTAGAAATCTTATCCCCTTAAGATATGATCATTAAACAATAATACTTCGAAGGAGTTCTCTTTCTCACATATTCAGATGCAATTCCATGGCAAGAGGACAAGGAAATGGCACATGAGGAGGTCAAGGAGGAGACTTCTAATATTATATTCCCAATACTAGAGACATGTGTAGAGACTAAAATGAAGAACATCCCTCACTTTCCTCTCCCTAATTTCCATGCTTTGTTACAAGAAGATCCTTACACTTTCTCGTTCAAGTTCAATGTAATCTACTGTAGTTATGATTATGCGAATGATGCTAAAAAACTGAAAGTATTCTCTACCACACTCAAGAATGCATCCCTGCACTAGTTCATGAGCCCTGGTAAAGAAAACATTAGATCATGGCATCAAATGAAGTAGAAGTTTTTGGAAAAGTGTCAGGACTATTGCAAGGATAAGGAAAGAAGGGAAGCAGTCTTCAGGATGAAGAAAAATGAGGGTGAAATCCTTGAAGACTGTGTAGAGAGGTTCAAATACAACCTACATATATCAAAGCAATAAATTTTGTCTCTTAAGATGTTGTGTGTTTTATTATTGAGAGGAATCTGGGATGAACGCACGGACTCCTCAACCTGATGGGTGGAGGGGATGTATCCCATGATGTTATTGTGGAACTTTTTCTAAGATCTACATGTTGAACAATGAAAACAAGAAAAAGGCTTATAGGGTGTATTGGAAAGGATTGGTAGGAATTCTAGGAACATAATTACCAGAGATGAAAAAGGAAACATGCTAGAGGAATTTAAACATGCACATTGAGTTCCCTAAGCTCCTAGTTGGATACTATGCAAATGAAGAAAAAGAAAGATGAGGCGGAGTTAGCCTTAACTATATTTTGCCCAAAATGCAGAAGGAAACATGTTGAAGTAATTCCCCTTGGACAAGTTGAGATTAGTGGAATATGTAGTAAAGACCATGCTGCAAGTAACTATCCTTCCCTTCCAATCTTTAAAGATAGATATCAACAAGCGGAGGAGCCCGAACAATTTTTCTTTGCTACACAAAAACAACTACGGGAAAATAAACAAAAAGGTATGATCCACTACACATCTCAATGTTTCAAGTTTTATTGGACTAATCCTACTTTATAATATGTTGAAAAATTTGTAAATTGGTCGTAATTGAAGTAAAGTTCAGTCATAGACTGTTGAGAAGGTTGATAGTTATTAGTTATTGGTGATTGTTGAATAGGTTGCTAGTTGGCAGTTATTGATGTCAAAGTAAAAACAAGTCCAAGGGGAATTTGTTGTGGTTTTAACTCATGTGTAATTGTATTTGTCGATAGTTGTATGTATAGTCTGATAGCCTATATTTGCAGGTATGCTCCTTGCAGGTAATTTCTTCAAAAGCACAAGCAAAGTGCTTGGTTGATAGCTCTCTTAGAGACTATTCCAATGGTATATGACGCTTGGTCAAACTCCTAGGGATTGAAGGTAATTTTTTTAAATTAAATACGTGTTTCGTAATGAGAGAAGGATTCAAAGAATCTAGGGTCAAGGAAACCTGGGGTGCAAATAACTCAACGTGTGGTTGAAAGAGCCAAACTATAGATTCATCCAAACATATCCATGAAGCACAAAATATTTGGGAGGTTTTGTATTTGGATAATCTAGAGGTTGTGTGATTATTTTGGATCTAGATTCATGTGGAAGAGTGAGCAATGCCAAGGTTTTGGAAGAGAAAGGTTTCATGCGAATGTAGAGATATTTGACCATCCATGTATTGGGGGGTTGTGCATAACAGACATTTTAATAAAACACCCGGATTCTTATTTCCATTAAAATTATTCTAGGGCACAATTTTGAGTGTTGTGGTTCCATAGAGGAAAGTATATCTAGGAATATGGGTCGTTAAAGACATGATAGAGATTTATAAAGGGAAAATACCAGAGATCATATTTCTTTGCATTGGTGGTGATGTGGCAGTAATGAAAGGTGGCGAAACTGGATTAGCTGGTAGAGATGAGTTAAATGTTGAACTAGCGAGTTACATGGCAATGTGATGTGATAGAATAACGTGGTAGCATGATGTGGAAAAAATTTTAGCTATGAGAAGTATCTAGGCATTCGGACCTTAGGGCATATAGCACAAGTTCCATAACCCAAAAACACTTGGATACTAGATTGAACAGGAAAAGTGGGATAACAAAAATTAACTGGATTTTGTAGGTTGTGAAGCTAAGCTTCTTTTGTGCTTAAGTTGTTGGTCCTTTCTCACAGTCATATTTTCTAGAAGGCCGAAGTCTAAGGGGCAACAAAAATAATTGTTTCAGTGTTTGAGCACCAAAATACTTCTAATGCACTAAAGAAATTTGATGAGAAATCTGGTGTTATCGCGTATATAGCCAGAGTAAAGGCTATGCAAAGTTTATGTAATATAGTAGAAAACTTTTGAAAGGTGATGTAGTCGAGAGATAACTAGTATTCTTACATAGTCAAATAGTCAATTAGATCTATACAAGGTGCAGAGGGATTTGCATGTTAAAAGGGATGGATGAAGACTTGTAGGTGATGGAATTGATGCAATAAATTGAAGTAGACTGAATAAGTTCCAAGAATCAAAGAATCTTAAATTACTAAAAATATTTGGTGTAGAAAATTGAGGCAGATTGAATTGTTGCAAAGAATTGGAGCAGAGAGCTAAGGTGTAGAGAATGAAAATGAAGAGTGAAGGTTGTTGTGTATAAGGGTGAGAGAATATTCTCAATTGAAGAATGCAAAGAGTTTTTTGAATACATAGTAAATATGATACATATATATTAGTTGAATCAGAAGGACATGATTAGCTAGAGATATCAGTTTGAAAATGAGGTGAAAGTATAGGTTTGACTAGCTACTGCAGGTTGGTGTATGTACAGATATGAGGTTGGTGCCTTTTGCAAGTTGGGGCTTGCAGATCTATGGGGTTAGGGACCTCTTGTGAGTTGGTGCTAAGAACACTTGATGTAATCATAAGTTGGGGCTTAGAATTACATCATAATAATAAAAAAAACTTTGTGGTTTTATGTCGAATGGATTTCCACATTAAATCTCTATGTACAAAATGTCATATGAATGGTGAATTACTATTTGATTGGTTACATTTGATTAAATAACTGAGTAAATAAGTGTAGAATTTGTATAATATCGTTTCACACCTCCCCCCCCATTATTCTTTTATTCCCAATATTTGGTATCAGAGCAAGTTCCTTTAGAAACAGTGTAATAACTGGAAGGTAGAATTGCAGGGAATCATGGCCAGTCAAGACATTTTCTCAAACAGAGCACGTGTATATGATGGAACCAATAACGTGTTTTGGAAAATAAGAATGGAAGCTTATCTAATGTCTCTTGGTGTTGATGTATGGACCTAAGTAGGAGTTGGATACATAGTTCTAACAATTCCTTTAACATATCATTATAAAAGAAGGGCTTATTTGAATAATGTGAAGGCTGGTAATGCAATTTTATTTAGCCTTAAAAAATCTGAGCTAGCCAAATTAATGCACTGGAATTTTTCTAAGGAGGTCTAGGACAAACTAAAAAATAGCCATGAAGGAAATGCTAAGGTAAATAAAGTTAAATTACAAACTCATAGAATGAGATTTGAAAGTTTAAAGATGAATGAAGATGAGTGTATTGCAGAATACTTTCTCACAGTTGATGAAGTGGCTAACATGATTAGGGGGCTTAGTCAGAAACTTGAGGATGATGTATTTATTTAAAAGTATTGAGATCTCTCCCTATGAGATTCTGAATGCTCTCGTGATGGAACAACTTCATGGAATTCTCACAGCTTATGAAATGAGAATTGGAAAAGAGAAATCAGAGTCAAACGAGGCTACCTTAGAGGCTTCAAAGAAGTATGAATAACATCATGATTGCTCCATTTATGAGTAAGATCAAGAAATGGCTCAAGTTGTGAGAAAGATGAAAAGAGGACCAGGAAAGTATAAAGGTAAGTTCCTTCTCAAATGCTTTGATTGTGGTAGAATTGGTCACTTTGCTTTAAAATGTCCTTATACTAAAGTTGAGAAGCAAGAAAATGATAAAGATCGAAAGAATCAAAGTAAATATCACAAATTTCATAAAGCAAAGCCTTAGAGAAAGAAGAGTCACATATTCTAAACAAAACATTGACACATATAAAAGAAAGCAATGAACAGTCATCTAATGGAGAGCATGATGAATGATTACTCATGGCCTTAAATTATGAATTTAAATACAAAGATAACTCAGATATAGAGGAAGAGATTGAAGGAGTATTTTATCTTATGACAAAGCTTACCAACTCTCTAAGTGAGTTAAAGAAGACAGGGAGGAAGAACATATAGTTGAAGAAGTAATTGTTGAGAGTAGAAGGAAGTAATTATCACCCTAATGAAGAAACCTTTAATGTCCAAACAATGCAATTAGAAGAGACAAATAGAATTAAAGAAATTATTCTAAAGTAATTAAAAGGTATGCAAAAGAGTCATGACAAGTTAGAAGATGAGAATGAGTCTCTTAAGCAGAAATTGTCCAAGAAGCAATAAAAGAGAGATTCAAATCCTTATGCAGATGATATTATCTCATTAAAAACTTAGCTTGGAGAATCAAATAGAAAATAGGAGATCCTCACAAATCAATTGGTAGAATGGGAAAAAAATGTCAAAAGCTAGATGCAGAGATTGTTTCTTTAAGGATAAATCTAGAAAAAAACATAATCCAAGATGATCTAAATCTCAAGTTCGTCAAAGGATCAAAGACTCTCAATGACATCCTCAGTGTTCAAAGATCACCTGCAAACAAAATGGTTCTAGGATATGAATATCCTTAGCATACAAAAAACAATGAGTCAAGCAGTAAATCCTCAGGAAACAAAGCCTCTCAAAACTTTGTGGATTCACTCAAAGAAAATCCAACAAAGACAAAGGAAGTGACAATAAAAGAAACAATCGAAAAAGTGATAATCTTATCAGATCCACAAATATTCCTTAACGCAAATTAGAGCACCAATAGGGAAGACAACAAAAATTCAACAAATCTAGCCTTGTGCAACGACAACACAACTTCAAGTACCCAAACTTATTTTATGGAATTTTTTATTCTTATAATAACTATAGACATAAGGCTATGACTTGTAGGGCTAATAAACCTAACACATATTAGGATGGTAGATATAAGCACTTTTAAAACTCTATATCATGGAATTTCTTTGTTGAAACAAACAATACATATTCTCCTCTTATGAATGGGATTGAATGGTTTAAATGTAGCAATTTTGGATACAAAGCCAGTGACCCATAAACAAGAATGACAATTTCATGTTAAAATGGGTGCTCAAAGCAAATGATGAGTGACAAAAGTAAATTTCTCTTTATGAAGGAAGATAAAAGAGGAAGTGTCACATCTAGGAATAATGCTTCAACATATATAAAATGAAGGGGAATAGTTATCTTGGATGATAAGACTAAGGCTCAAAATGCCTTATAAGTGGATGGCATGAATCACAACCTTTTGAGTGTGAGGCAAATGTGTGATCAAGGCTATGTTGTAACTTTTTGCTCTAAGGATTGTGAGAGAAGGAAAGTATAACTGGGTAAGATATTGGATAAGGCAATCAAAACCCTCATTATTGTGTATGCTTTTTATCGTACGAGAGTAAAATGTTATATCAACAAACTAGAAGAAACCTGGATATGGCATAGAAGTGTGGAACATGTGAACTTTGACAATCTACATAAGATCAACAAAATAGAGGCAATAAGATGTATGCAAAAGTTCTCAAAACCAGATAGCCCCATATGTAAATCATGTCAATTTGGGAAGAAAAAAAGAGTTAACTTCAGGATAAAGGAGAATTCATCATATACACCCCTAGATCTAGTTCAAACCAACATATGTCACCCTACAAGAACACATAGTCGAAGAGGAGAGAGGTATTTCATTTCATTCATTGATAATTATACTAGAGAAACTTGGATCATGTTGCTTAAGGAAAAATCATAAGCTCTCAACAAGTTCAAAGTGTTCAAGGCATAAGTCGAAAACAAAAAGGACTTGAAAGTCAAATGTCTATGATTAGATAGAGGACGAGAATTCACCTATAATGAATTTGATGAATTTCGTGAAGAGCATGGGATCATAAGACAATACTCGATGGCAACAACAAAATGGAGTAGTGGAAAGGAAAAATATAGTAGTTCAAGAGATGGCTAGAGAAATAATGGGCGAAGCAAAAGTGACAAACACCTTTAGGATAGAAGCAACTCAAACAATTGTCTACTTATCAAATAAAATTCAGCTCAGACCAAACAGTGATAAGAATCCCTATGAATTATGGAAAGGTAAACTAACTTTAGTAAAACATCTAAGTGTCATTGAGAGAAAGTGCTACATAAAAACGAATGATGACAAGCTAGGAAAAGTTGACCCTAGAGTATATGAAGGTACATGTATTGGTTATTCAATTGTAAACAAGGGATGCAAGTGCTACAACAAGATATCCAAGAAAATAGTTGAATGCATATATGAAGTTTTTCATTAATTAACATAATGCCAACAAGGTGAAAAATTATTTGATGTACCTATTGTCTTCAAAGGTTATGAAGATCATTAAGAACAAGGTGAATAAGAAGAACAAGAGCCAAATACACCTTAGAAGTAAAAAACTCTATCCAAATATGCATAAAAGTAACATCCTGAAACTCAAATAACTAGAGATAAAGAATTAGGAGTTCATACAAAAAGAAAATTCATAAGTAGATCTAGACAGGAAAATCTTGCTCTATCATCTCAAATGGAACTCTAAGGTTTCAATCAAGCAAGTGCAAGTAAACATTGAATAAAGGAAATGGATGAAGAGTTGTATTAGATAGAAAAAAATTACACTTGGGAGTTGGTCCACAAACCAAAAGGACATAATGTTATTGGTACCAATTGGGTATTTAAGAACAAGTTGAATGAATATGGTGGGTAGTAAAAAAACAAATCCAAATTGGTGTGTAAAGGATGTGCTCAAGTAGAAGGTATTGATTTCAAACAAACTTTTTCCCCTTTAGCTAGATTAGAAGCTATTAGAATGTTTTCCGCATTTGCAAGTCATATAAATTTTAATGTTATTACATGGATGTCAAGTCATATTTTCTTAATGGTGAGTTAGAGGAGGAAGTTTGCATTGAACATCCAAAGGGATTTTTGCTATTTGAAGATGCAAATATGATATGTTGACAAAGGAAAGAACTATATAGGTTAAACAAGCCCTAGGAGCATGGTATGCAAGATTAAACAAATACCTAAAACAACAAAGATTTACACAAGGAACAACATACAATAGCCTTTACATTAAATCCGACAAAGAAAACCTACTAATCATTGTTGTATATGTAGATGATATCATTTTTGGGAGTGATTTGGAACAAATGGGTCAACAATTTGAAGAACACATGCAAAAGGAGTTTGAAATGTCCATGTTAGGATAACTTTCATTTTTCTTTGGCTTGAAGGTCCCTCAATAAAACAAATTTATTTTCATTTTCCATTCCAAGTAAAGAAATTTTGAAAAACTTTGGTATGGGAGAGCGCAAGCCTAATAATGCACCCATGGTGACTAGATACAAGTTGAGTAAGGATGATGAACTCCCTAATGTACATTAGATTACTTATAATTATATGATTGGAAGTATTTTATATTTAGCCACCTCAAGCCCTAGTATTATGTAAGTTGTAGGTTTTGTCACTAGATTTCAGTGTAATCCTAAGGAGATCCATGTGAATGTGGTTAAGAGAATCTTCAAATATATATAGGGAACAATTGTTTATGGTCTATGGTATGGAAGAAACAAAGAGTTCAGTTTTATAGCACATATTGATGCAGAATGGGAAGGTAGTATTGATGATAGAAAGAGCACAAGTGGTGCAACATTCGTTTAGGGAAACTGTTTGGTCTCTTGGGAAAGAAAGAAGCAAAATTATATTTCTTTACCTACATTTGAAGATGAGTATATAACAATAACTACTTTTTGTACTCACATCCTTTGGATGAAGCAAACACCCAAGGATATCAAGGTTTAATTTGATGATCATATCCCCATCATGTATGACAATACTAGTGCAACAAGTATTTCCAAGAACCTCGTTATGCATTAAAGAACGAAGCACATTCCAATTAAAATTCACTTTTTTAGAGATCAAGTTGTCAACCATGTTCTTAGTATTGAATATGTTGCCAGTAATAAGCAGATTGAAAATATCTTCACCAAACCACTTCATAAAGAAGCATTTGAGTATCTCAGAAGATTAATGGGAGTGATATCTCCTTGAGAAAATTGAATTTGTCAACATGGGGATGTTGACGGTGCTGGAAATCCATCAACTAAGAGGGTCTCCTCAATATGAAGTCCCAATTAGACCTCACAAGATTTGGAGTAGGAGTCGCAACTGAAAATATGGTTGGTTTCCATTATTTATAGGAATTTGACTTGGTTGCAATTATAAACAAAAGACATTATATAAATAATCTTTGAAGCAAGCAACTAAGTTGAAACTGTGATTTGAATTGGATCATTATATTGTTTTTCATCCATCTTGATGCATTTAGAGTGGAAAAAGTGGAGGAATCAACTCATGGGACCGTTTTTACCAATGGGACCCAGTTTGGCAAAATAGGGTCTGAAACCTTTCGGGAGCATTTTAAGGCATCAAACGAAGTTTTTTGGAATACACTAGTTTAATAATTGAAAGCCATAATAAATATTTTATTAATAATTTAATAGTTGATGTTTACATTTTGTGGGAGGCCCTGGCTATATACTGCCTTGGGTGCCTCTTGGTGAATGGGCATGATCTTTGATCATGTCCTTTGCCTAATAAATTATAAACTGACTAATTTTTTATATAAAATTGCATTCCTCTCAAAATAATGCTTTGTCCTAAAAGCATACGTGAGGACGGATGTCACTAACAAAACGCTTCAGTCTCCCAAGAAGCTTCTTCTTCTAGTAAGTCATTCCACTTGATCAAGTATCCCTTGATTGCAAGAGATCAAATCTTCCTCTCTGGTAGATAAGATACCTTCTGGTTCTAACATTACCCTTTTTTCATCATCTAGGGATGGAAGCGTTGTTTGCGCTGATTGATGGTCACCCAATTCCCTTATAAGGTAGGAGACATGGAAGACATTGTGAACACGACTTTTCTCCGGAAGACTTAAACTATATGCAACTTGGCTGATCTTTTTATTGATCTACTATGGTCCATAGAACTTCGGTGCCAATTTGTTTTTCCCTTTTTGTTTCAAGGAAAATTGTTTGTATGGCTGGAGCTTGACAAATACCCATTCTCTGACTTCAAATTCTATTTCGGTTATGTTTCGGTCCACTTGTTGCTTCATACGGTTCCTTGCATTATTCAAGTTTTCTTTTAGGGTTTGGATGATTTTTTGGGTTTCTTTTAGTTGGTTTTTAACAGCATGTAAATTTGTTTGGACAGTAGCTAGATCCTTCCATTTCGGAGGTTCTTACCCATACAAAGCTTGGAATGGAGTCGTTTTTTTTTACGTATGATAAGTAGAATTATACCACCATTCAGCGAGATGCAACCACTGAGCCCACTTATTTTGTTTTTCTGTAGTGTAACAACGTAGGTATGCTTCCAAACATTTATTGACAACCTCTATTTGCCCATCTATTTAAGGGTGATAAGTGGAACTCATATTTAGGTAGGTTCCTATGTGGTTGAACAATTCCTTCCAAAAATTACCCTTGAACTTGGCGTCTCTATCACTCACAATGACTTTCAGAAAATCGTGTAATTTATGTATATCTTTGCAAAATATTTCAGCGATTTGTTTAGCTGAGTCTTATTGCCATAAAGTGAGCATATTTAGTGAGTCTTTCGACCACTACGAAAATCTTGTCCTTGCCTTCAGATATAGGTAATCCCTCATGAACTTCCATTGATATTTCTTCCCATTTCTGATTTGAAAGGTTTAAGGGGTGAAGTAATCCAGGTGTCATAATATTTTCACTTTTATTTCTTTGACATGTGTCACATTCTACTACATACTTCTAAATATCATGACTCATCCCCTTCCAAAAGAATGATTGACGTGCATTGTAGTAAGTTTTAAAGAATCCTACATGTCTGGTTGACAATGAATCATGTGACTCCTTAAGTATCTTGGATTTAAACTTGGAGTTTGCATTCAGATAGATTCTTCCTTTGTACCATAGAATATCATTCTTCCATTCAAAATTTGAGTTGTCTAGAAGGTTATTGATTATCGCAGTTATTTCTGGATCCTTGGCATACTCACTTCGAATCTCATTAAGCCATCCAAGAACAACAACCGAGACTACAAGTAATGTTGGTTCTTCGTTCTTCCTAGATAAGGCATCTGCTACTACATTGTCTTTTCCCCTTTTATGTAGTATCTCCATGTCAAAGGCGGCAATTTTTTCAATCCATTTTTGTTGTTCTTCGGAAAGTGTTTTTGTTGAAGGAGGTGTTGGAGACTGTTGTGGTTCGTTCGAATGGAGAACTTACTTCCCAAAAGATATTGTCTCCACTTAGCCAGTGCATGCATAATAGTGAGCATTTCCTTGTGGTATGTGGACTTGAGACGTTCTCTTTTATTGAGCTTCCTGCTTTCAAAAGCTATTGGATGTCCTTCTTGCATTAACACTACACCTATACCGAATAGGGAAGCATCACACTCGATGATAAATGGTTTAGAGAAATCTGGAGTTGCCAATACCGGGGCATTAGACATAACTTCAATTCTTCAAAACACCTTCCTGCTTCCTCATCCCATTGAAATGAATTCTTCTTTAAAAGGTTTGTCAGAGGTGCAGTTATATGTGCATAGTTTTTAATAAATCTTCGGTAATATCCAGTCAATCCTAAGAACCCTCTTAGCTTGGATATATTAACTGGTTGGTCCATTCCTTTATAGATTTGATTTTATTAGGGTCCAGTTTTATGCCTTAATGGGATATAATATGTCCGAGGTATTCTACTTCTTCCTTTCCAAAGGTGCATTTGGATTTTTTTGCGTAGAACTGATGCTCTTTCAGTAGTGTAAGAACTTTATCTAAATGTTGTAAGTGCTCCTTCCAAGTTTTACTGTAAATTAAAATATCATCAAAGAATACTAATATAAACTTCCTAAGATATGGACGAAATAATTCGTTCATAGTGGCTTGGAACATTGTTGGTGCATTGGTTAACCCAAATGGAATTACTTTAAATTCATAGTGACCTTTGTGTGTTTGGAATGTCGTTTTTGGTATGTCTTCCAACCTAATTTTGATTTGGTAATAGCCTGACCCTTAAGTCCAATTTTGAGAAGTATTTTGCGCCATGTAGTTCATCCAACATTTCGTCGATAAAGGGGATTGGGAATTTGTTTTTAATCGTTATTTTGTTTAATCCTATATAGTAAATGCATAGCCGGAATGAACCATCATTCTTCCTAACCAATACCACCAGAGCAGCATACGGACTTTTACTCTTGGATTAATCTCTCAATTTTCGTCTTTTGGTGATGTGGATATCGATATGGCTTGATGTTGATGGGGTCTGACCCTAATTTGACTTCTATTGTATGTTCAATTTCCCTGTTAGGAGGCATTTTCATAGGTAGGTCTTGAAATACCTTTTCATGCTTCTAAATTATATCTTGTACCTCTGGTGACTCTTCCTTGATCATGTTTGCAGATAACATTTCCATAATAAATATTGTATTAATAATTGAATAGTTTATGTTTACATTTTTTGGGAGGCCCTGGCTATATACTACCTTTAGCGCACACCTTTTCATGCTATTATACACACAGAGACCTTGCCAATGGTGCAAGAAGCACGTCAATCGGAGTCTGTATGCAAAATTTATGCCACTCATAAGTTGACCTTCATGTTTTCACACCTATAGTTCGAGAGGATGTCGCGTCAGCCCCCATTATTCATGGAAAAGGGGTTAGCCATCTATTTGTGATGGAAAAGACTCTAGAAGATTCTATTTTGTAACTCTAGTTAAGAGTTGATGTAGTAAAAATTAACCACTAGTAAGCTATCGGGCTATGTTATAACTAGGCCACTAGAAGCAAGAGGCATTCCATTCTTTCGAGATCATTTTGTTCCCTAGTTGAGCAAAACTAGCCAAGAGAGATAGGAGATAGAGCACACAGAGAGGATATCCACACTTTAGCAGCCCATGAGCCACAAACATTACTTCTTTGTACCTGCATCCATATTTCCAGACAGAGATAGAGAGCGAAGCGACCAAACCTTCCAACTAGGTTTTATCTTGAAAGGGTTTCCCAGAGAGCATATCTTGTTTCTTATGTTTGTGTAATATTATTTTGTTGTTCTCTACTTTTTTGTATAATTTCCATTCGCATGCATGAAATATTAAAATCTAATCTACAAATCTATAAATTAAATAAAACTGTGACAATGTAAAATTTGAATATTTGAATATATTATTGTTAGATCTATTGTGATGAATTGTCCAGTGGAATATCAATGGAAATTTAAGGATCATATGGTATCAGAGAGGGTTTCTTTGGGTATTTTGTGGAGATTGCAGGGATCTCGATTGGTGGGGTCGAAAATCTTAAAACCATAATCATGGTCAACGAATATGTAAACAAAACTCATGATCCTACAGAGGTGAGGTTTTCAGAGTTTGAACAACAAGTCGTGAATATAAACTGCAATGTAAACCTCCTCATGGCGGCCCTAAGCAATAATTTGGGTATATTTGGAGAAGGTGGGGGTTCGAATGCAGAGGACAAATCAGAATGGGGATCAAGAGATTGGGAAGACATGGAGAGCCAACCAAATAAAGAACCCGGAAAACATCAACCCAGTTCGAGTGTCGTGAATCAATCCCTATTCAAAATGGAAGCAAAAGTCGATATCAAGTCATACCACGTTGATATCGATGCTCTGAATTTGAACCACTGGTTGTAGCAACTGGAAGTTTATTTCAATGTCCATCAGATCAAGGAAGGGAAAAATATTTCATTCATGCAGCTGAAATTAGAGGGACATGCACTAACTTGGCGGGAGAGCCACACGAAAACCCTGAGGTTGGGCGAAGAACCTCCAGTGACTAAATGGAAGGATTTCAAAACCATCATTAAGTCACAGTTTTATCCGATTGGGTATGTGGAGGACCAGTGGATCTGATGTCAGGCCAAAGCATGTAAGAGTACACCCCAGAATTCAAAAATATGGTCATACTATTGGGTGTCTCTCCAAAGAACCTAGATGTACTCCTCAACTATTTTGGGGGTATGCATCGCCATCTGCGTGAGCAAGTGATGTTGTTCAAGCCCAAATCAGTGGATGAGGCTTGTGTACAAGCACGGTACTTGGAGAACATAGGCATGAAAAGAGCGTAATCAAGTTGATCGAAGCAGAAGGAGCAACAAGACACTTCTAAGGAGGGGAAGAGGAAGTAAAAAGGGGGACAAGATAAAAATATGGTAGCCACAACACACCATTGCAAAGATCAAAGCAACCACTTCAAACACTGCAACATTGATGGGCACACATAGGAGAAGTGTTGGAAGCTTCATCCAGAGCTAAACCCGAAGAACAAGAAGAAAGATAATAAGAAGAAGAATCTCATGGTAACTTATTCGAGAAACCAAGTTGAATGCAACTCAGACGTGGATGAGAAGAGCATATGTACATCAGTGCATAAGGACGTGAAGCTGAGTAGCCTTCAACAACAGAAGAGAAATAAATTACAAAATTATTCCATATAAAGATACAGGTCAAGAAGATGATGCTCTATTTGACTCGAGATCACAGATGAATCTCATTGCAACAGAACTAGTCAAGAAGTTGGGGCTAGAAGTCCGTGATCATCCAAACCCATATCCACCGGGATGGGTAAATATGGATGCAGAGCTGAAGGTAACAAAATAGTGCAAAATCATATTTGTTATTAGTGTTGATTTTATTGATGAAGTAGATCTAGATATGGTTCCCCTTGATGTATGAGGATTCATGTTTGTGAGTCCATACATGTAAATTTGTGATGCAATATTAATGAGGAGAGATAACCCATACTAGTTCATCAAGGATGGAAAATTGTTCATTATCAATAAGCACAAAGGCAAGTCAAAAATTTCACTGGTAAGTGCCAACCAGTAAAAGAAGAAGATACATGGAAGACAACCTTCAAAACTAGGCAAGGTTTGTATGAGTGGTTAGTTATGCCATTTGGCCCATTTAAAGCACCAATTACATTTATGAGATTAATGAATGATGTATTGTGCCCTTTTATAGATTCATTTATTATTTTCTATTTGGATAATATACTAGTTTATAGTGCTACTTGGCAGGAGCATATTTCACATTTGATGCAGGTGTTGGAGACATTGAAGAAGCTAGAAAATCTCAAGAATTGTGAGTTTGTATAGCAGTCCTTTGTGTATTTGGGGTATGTGATCAGTGGAGGAGAGTTGAAGATAAATCCTTCCAAGACGGAGGCCATCATGAAATTGTTGGTGCCTACTAACTTTTCTGAGGTTAGGAGTTTCATTGGAGCAAAATAATAATTGAGGAAATTCATAGCCTCATTTTCAGCGATAGCAACACCACTCCATGCCATAACAAAAAGTGGCAAGAGTTTCCAGTGGGGAAAAGGTCAGCAGAAGGCTTTCAACGAGCTAAAGAAGAATATTAGTCAAGCACTAGTTCTGGCATTACTAAACTTGCAACGACCCTTTGAAGTGGAGACATATGCGAATGGGTATGTTATGGGAGTTGTTTTAATGCAAGGAGGAAGGCCCATTTGCTATCACTTTGAAGTATTCATGGGGTAGTTTTTAACTACACTACCTATGATCAAGAGCTCTATGCCATGGTGAAAGATATGAAGAAGTGGAAGCACTATCTGATGGGAAAGGAGACAATAATCCACACAAATCACCAGCCTTTATAGTACTTGCAAGCCCATAGTAAGCTACAACATACCATGCATTACTGATGGATGGGGTTTTTACATCAATTCCATTTAGTGATCAAGTATAAGAAGGGTGTCACAAACAAGTTGGTTGATATGCTTTCAAGCCTACCCACATCAAAGATTACATCTTTGAGGACTCTTATGCACATGGAGTCATTCACCAATGATGCATACATAGAGGAATATTTAGAAGATGAGGACTTCAAGGAGGTGTATACACAGTTGTAGATTCAGAGTCATGTGCACGATGGCGACAACATTGTTGACTACCATCTCCAGGATGGATTACTCTATAGGTTGGATAAGCTATTTGTTCCCAAAGGTGAGCATTTGCAGCTGATTATAGAGGCTCACACCTCCAAGGTTGTAGGGCACTTTGATGTAGGGAAGATCATGTCTAACTTGCAGAGGTATGTGTATTTTCCCAAGATAAAAGAGCAAGTAGCTAGGTTCATAAGAGGAGCATGGTTTGTTGTACCAGCAAGCCTAACAACAAGAAACATGATCTATATCATCCCTTAACTATACCTACTCGTCCTTGGGAAAGAATTTCCATGGAATTTGGGGGAGGCTTACCGACAACTAGGAAGGGACATGACTACTTGTTCGTGGTAGTTGACAGGTTTAGCAAGATGTGTGTTCTAATGCCCCGTAAAAAGACCATTAGCAGACAAGAAGCATCAAACTTGTTCTTTGGACAGGTATAGGTGCACTTTGGTATACCAAGGAGCATCATTTTAGACAGGGACACAATATTTCTCAGTGCATTCTTGACTAAATTATGGGAGAATATGGACACAAAGTTGAAGATATCTACAACATTCCATCCACTGACAGACGGGCAACCATAAGTACTCAATAGGACTTTGGTGCAGCTTCTGAGGGGATACAACCAGAAGAATCTGAAGACCTGGGATGAAAATATGGAATATATACAACATTATTATAACAGAGAAGTCCACACTTCTATAGGAAAGTCCCCATCTGAGACTTATTTTGGATATTTACCGCCTCCACCTTTGGATATTGCATATGGGAAGCAAGGAGGAATGATGGAAGATCTTACAAGAGATGCTTTGAGGGATGAAAAAACTATAGATAAGATTAGGTAGACCCATTTACATGTATAAGAAACATTGCAGAAGTCACAGGAGAAGTATAAGGGCAGGCATGATCAGCACAAAGCAAAGAAATCATTCAAGGTGGCAGAAAGAGTATGGCTACAGTTGAACAAGGAGAGGTTGTAGGCGCCTGGTAATAGAATCAAGGCTCTAAGGTATGGTCCCTTTGAGATACTGGAAAAGGTGGGTGATAATTCCTATCGACTCAGTTAAACACCATATATGCGCATTTACTTAGTTGTGAATGTAGAGAATTTGAAACTCTATGAGCCTTCCATGCTAGATCAAGAAGAGGAACATGTCCTACCTTATGTGGAGGATTTGGCACCAGACCCTCAGGAAGAATTGACAGAAGATACATTTTTGGAGAGGAGGTCCAAAACTACAAGACAAGGGTAGCATGACCTTTGACAGATTGGGTTGAAGGGACAACTTCCAAGCAAAGCTAAATTGTACACCAGAGAGAAGGTGGAGGAAACTTTTCCTCACCTCATTTAGCAAAATCATTTGGGGACCAAAATCATCCCAAAATGGGGAGGTGTGATCTAAATTGGATCATTATATTTTTCTTCATCCATCTCGATGCATTTGGAGTGGAAAAAGTGGAGGAATCAACTCACAGGATCTTTTTTACTAGCGGGACCCAGTTTGTCGAAGCGGGGTCTAAAACCTTTCAGGAGAGTGCATTTTGAGGCATCAAATGATGTTTTTTAGAAGTAAAACGTTACCATAATAGCACATAGCTTCTCATGCTATTCTACACACATATACCTTTCCAACGATGCAAGAAGCGCATTAATCAAAGTCCATATGCAAAAGTTATGTCACTCAGAAGCTGACCTTCCTGTTTTCACACCTATAGTATGTCGCATCAATCCCAATTATTCATGGAAAAGGGGATATCAAAGTGTTTGTGATTTAAAATAATATAAAAGAGTCTTTTTTGTAACTCTAGTTAAGAGTTGAAATAGTCAAACTTAACCACTAGTAGGCTATTGGGTTGTGTTATAACCAGCCCACTGGAGAGAAGAGGCATTCCATTCTTTCGATAAAATTTTGTTCTGTAGTTGAGTAAAGATATCTAGGAGAGATAAGACGTAGAACACACAGAGAGGATATGTGCACTATAGCAACCCACGGGCCACATTCATTACTGCTTTGTACCTGCAGCCATATTTCCAGACAGAGAAAAAGAGCGAAGCAGCCTTACCTTCTAGTTGGGTTTTGTCCCGAAAGGGTTTCCCATAGAGAATATCTCATGTCTTATGTGTGTGTGAACTTATTTTGTCATTCTATACTTTTCTGTATAATTTCCATTTGCATGCATGCACTAATTACAGTAAAATCTACATATCTGGAAATTAAATAAAATTGTAATAGTGTAAAATTTGAATATTTGAATATATTATTATCAGATCTATTGTGACGAACTATCCAGTGGAATATACATGACAGTTTACGGATCATATGGTATCATCACGGGTTTCTTTGGGTATTTTGTGGAGATTGCAGAGTTCTAGATCGATGTGGGTCGAAAATTGTAAAACTTTAATAATGGTTGATGAATCTGTAAACGAACCTTGTGATCCTGCAAAGGTGAGGTTTTCATGGCTTGAACAACAAGTCACGGATATAAACCGCAATGTAAACCTCCTCATGACGAACTTAAGGAGTAAGTTGGGGATATTTGGAGAAGATGGGTGTTCAAATGCAGAGGACAAATTAGAAGGGGAATCGGGAGATCAGGAAGACATGGAGAACCAACCAAAGAAAGAACTTGGAAAAGATAAACCAAGGTCAAGTGTCATGAATCTATCCCTGTTCAAAATGGAAGCAAAAATTGATTACCACACTGTACCGTAGCGAGATCGACACTCTGACATGAAACCACTGGTTGTAGTAACTAGAAGTTTATTTCAGCGTCCATCAAATGGAGGAAAGGCAAAAGATCTCATTCGAGCGAGTGAAATTAGAGGGTCATGCACTGAATTCATGGGAGAGCCACATGGAAACACTGAGGTTGGAGGGAGAACCTCTAGTGATTAAGTTGGGGTATTTTAAAACTCTCATTAAGTCACAGTTTTATCGCATTGGGTACATGGAGGACCAATGGATCTGGTGGCATTACTTCAGGCAAAAGTCAGGCCAAAGAGTGCAAGAGTACACCACATAATTCAGAAAGATGGCTATAACATTGGGTATATCTCCAAAGAACCCAGATGTACTCCTCAAGTATTTGGGGGGTCTTCACTGCTATTTGCCTGAGCAAGTGATGTTTTTCAAGCCCAAATCGATGGATGAGGCTTGTGTACAAGCACAGTACCTAGAGAACATAGGCCTGAAAAGAGCGCAATCAAGTGGATCGAAGCAGAAGGAGCAACAGGACGCTTCTAAGGAGGGGAAGAAGAAGTAAAAAAGGGGAAAAGATAAAAATATGACATCCACAAAACACCAGTACAAATATCCTAGCACAATTACAACTACTACAACATTGATGGCCATAAAGAGGAGGAGTGTTGGAAGTTGCATCTGGAGCTAAACCTGAAGAACAAGAAGAATGATAATAAGAAGAAGAATCTCATGGCCGTTGATTCGAATAACCAAGTTGATAGAAGCTCAGACGTGAATGAGAAGATCATCTTTACATCAGTGCAGAAGGAGGTGAATCTGAGTAACCTTAAACAATAGGAAGAGAAATAAATGACCAAACTCTTCAAATATAAAGATACAGGTCAAGAAGACAAAGATTTATGCTCTATTTGGCTAAGGGTCATAGGCAAATCTCATTACAACAAAGTTGGTCAAGAAGTTGGGGTTGGAAGTTCGTGATCATCCAACCCCATATCCACTGGGATGGGTAAATAAGGATGTAGAGTTGAAGTAACAAAACAATGCAAAATTAGATTTGCTATCAGTGTTGATTTTATTGATGAAGTAGATCTGGATGTGGTTCCCCTTTATGTATGTGGAGTTATGTTTGGGAGTCCATACATGTACATGCGTGATGCAATATTCACAAGGAGAGCTAACTAGTACCAACTCATCAAGGATGGAAAATCTTTCATCATCAAAGCACAAAAAGGCAAGTTAAAAATTTCACTGGTAAGTGTTAACCAGGCCAAGAAATTGATCAGTTCTAGCAAGAAGTATGTTTTGTTCTTTTTAAGAGAAATCCAGTCTTAAGAGCAGTATATAAGAGGCAATGCATCCCTAGAGGGGTGTACTAAGAAACATAAGCAATAATTGGAGGAGTTGTTATAGGAACACAAGGATGTGTTCCAAGAACCTAAAGGGTTACCACCTAAGAGAGAAGTGGAGAATGAGATGCAGCTATTGCCAGACTCCCCATTGCCAAATATTGGGTTGTATAGGCAGTCTGTTATAGAAGCAAGTGAGGTGAAGAAACAGATGCAGTAGATGTTGGAACAAGGTGTCATTCGACTGAGTACATCACCATGTGGGTCACCCATCATCACTATGTCAAAGAAGGAAGGGACTTGGTAGATGTGTATAGATTACAGGGCGTTGAATAAAATCGCGCTAAAGAATAGATACCCTGCCCAAGATAGATGATCTCCTAGATCAGTTGCAGCAAGCAAAGTATTTCACCAAGTTGGACTTGAAGTCTTTATATCACTAGGTTTGAGTCAACGAAGAATATACATGGAAGACTGCCTTCAAAACCAGGCAGAGTTTGTATGAGTGGTTAGTTATGCCATTTGTCTTATGTAATGCACCACCTAAATTTATGAGATTAATGAATGATGTATTGTGCTATTTTATAGATTCATTTGTTATTGTCTATTTCAACAATATACTGGTATATAATGCTACCTTAGAGGAGCATATTTCACATTTGACGCAAGTGCTGGAGACATTGAGGAAGCACCAATTGTTAGCAAATCTCAAGAAGTGTGAATTTGCACAGCTACCCTTGGTGTATTTTTGGTACGTGATAGGTGCAGGAGAGTTGAATATAGATCCTTCCGGGATTGAGGCCATCATGATATGGCCAATGCCTACTAATGTTTCTGAGGTTAGGAGTCTCATTGGAGCAGCACAGTACCTAACGAAATTCATAGCCTCGTTTTCAGTGGTAGCGGCACCACTCCACACCATAACAACAACTAGCAAGAGTTTCCAGTGGGGAACGATCAGCAGAAGGCTTTCGAGGAGTTAAAGAAGAAGATCATTCAAGAAACAATTATGGAATTACTAAACTTGTAGTGGCCCTTTGAAGCGTAGATAGATGCAAGTGGGTATGTTATGGGAGTTGTCTCGATGCAAGGAGGAAGGCCTGTTTGCTACCATTCTGAAGTATTTGATGGGGTAGTTCTTAACTAGCCTACATATGATAAGGAGATCTATGCCATGGTGCAAGTTGTGAAGAAATGGGAGCATTATCTGATGGGAAAGGAGAAAGCAATCCACACATGTCACCAATCATTACAATACTTGTAGGCCCAGTGTAAGCCAAAATAGACCAGGCATTACAAGTGGATGGGTTTTTTTACAGCAACTTCATTAGGTGATCAAGTATAATAAGGGTAGCACAAACAAGTTGGTCGATATGCTTTCAAGGCCACCCACATCAAAGATTACAACTTTGGGGACTCTTACGCACATGGAGCCATTCACCCATGATGCATACAGAGAGGCATATTCAGAAGATAAGGGCTCCAAGGAGGTGTATCAACAGTTGCAAAGTCAGAGTCATGTGCACGATGGTGACAACACCGTTGAGCACCATCCCTAGAATGGGTTACTCTACAAGATGGATAAGTTATGTGTTCCTAAAGGTAAGTATTTGCGGCTAATTAGAGAGTCTCACACATCCAAGGTTGCAGGGCACTTTGGTGTAGGGAAGGTCATGGCTAACTTGCAGAGGTATGTGCATTGACCCAAGATGCAAGAGTAGGTAACTAGGTTCATAAGAGGATGCATGCTTTGTTGTACCAACAAGCCTAACAACAAGAACTAAGGTTTGTACCATCCCTCATTTGTACCTACTCATCCTTGGGAAAGCATTTACATGGACTTTGTGGGAGGTTTACCAAAAACTGGGAAGGGACATGACTACTTGTTCTTGGTAGTTGACAGGCTCAACAAGATGTGTGTTCTGATGCCATGTAAGAAGACCATCAGCAAACAAGAAGCAACAAACTTGTTCTTTGGATAGGTATGGGTGCACTTTGGTATACCAAGGAGCATCATTTCATACAAGGACACAATATTTCTCAGTGCATTCTGGACTAAATTGTGGGAGAGGATGGACACAAAGTTGAAGAGATACACAACATTCCATCCACAAACAGATGGACAGACAAAAGTAGTCAACAGGAATTTGGTGCAGATTCTTAGGGGATACAACCAGATGCATCCAAAGACTTGGGATAAAAATCTGGTATATATACATCATTCTTATAATAGATCAATCTACACTTCTACAGGAAAAGTTCCCATTTGAGACTTGTTTTGGATATTTTCCACCTTCACCTTTGGATATTGCTTATGGGCAACAAGGAGGAATGAGGGAAGATCTTATAGGAGATGCTTTGACGGTTGAAAAATTTATAGAGAAGATCAGGAAGATCCATCTACATGTATAGGAAACACTACAAAAGTCGCAGGAGAAATATAAGGCTAGGCATGATCAACACAAAACAAAGAAATCATTCAAGGTGGGAGACAGAGTGTGGCTACAGTTCAACAAGGAGAGGTTGTACGGTCCTAGTAATAAAATCAAGGTTCTAAGATATGGTACCTTTGACATAGTGGAAAAGGTGTGTGATAATGCTTATCGACTAAGTTTACCACTATATATGCACATTTACTCAGTTGTGAATGTAGAGAATTTTAAACTCAATGAGCCTCCCATGCTAGATCAAGAAGAGGAACAAGTCCTCCCTTCAGTGGAGGATTTGAACCAGGCGCTCAGATAAGGTTGGAAAAAGATACAGTTTTTCCGAAGAGGTATAGAACTACAAGACAAGGGCATAATGACCTTTGGCAGATTGGGTTGAAGGGACAACTTCTAGGCAAAGCTAAATGGTACACTAGAGAGAAAGGGGAGGAAAAATTTCCTCACCTCATTCAGTAAAAGATTTTGGGGACCAAAAACCTCCCAAAATGGGGAGGTGTGACCCGAATTGGATCATTATATTGTTTGTCATCCATCTCGATGCATTTGGAGTGGAAAAAGTGGAGGAATCAGCTCACAGGACCATTTTTAGGGGCGGGACCCAATTTGGCGAAACGAG
Source organism: Pinus taeda (assembly GCA_000404065.3). Taxonomy (NCBI): domain Eukaryota; kingdom Viridiplantae; phylum Streptophyta; class Pinopsida; order Pinales; family Pinaceae; genus Pinus; species Pinus taeda. The sequence continues at coordinate 268,085 of APFE030810197.1, forward strand.
GTTTGAAACTATCCGGGAGTATTTTGAGGCATCAAATGATGTTTTTTGGCGGTAAAACTTTTTTCGCTTTAGCATGCATCTCTTCATGCTATTATACACATAAAGACCTTTCCAACGACGCAAGAAGTGCGTCAATCAAAGTCTGTATGCAAAATTTATGTCACTTAGAAGTTGACCTTCCTATTTTCACACCTATAGTTCGTGAGGATGTCATGTTGGCCTCCATTATTCATGGAAAACATGCTAGCCATGTGTTTGTGATGTAAAAGAATCTAGAAGATTTTATTTTGTAATTCTAGTTAAGAGTTGATGTAGTCAAACTTTACTTCTAGTAGGCTGCCAGGTTGTGTTATAATGGGGCCACTAGAAGGAAGAGGAATTCCATTCTTTGGAGAGAATTTGTCCCATAGCTGAGAAAAGGTAGCCAGGAAAGATAAGAGGTAGAGCACACAGAGAGGATCTATGCATTGTAGCAGCCCATAGGCCACAAACATTATTTCTTTGTACCTATAGCCATATTTCTAGATAGAGAAAGAGAGAAAAGCGACCTCACCTTCCAGCTGGGTTTTCTCCCGAAAGGGTTTCCCATAGAGCATATCTTGTGCCTTATGTTTGTGTGAGTTTATTTTATCATTCACTACTTTTATGTATAATTTCCATTCACATGCATGCATTAATTACAGTAAAATCTATAGATCTAGAAATTAAATAAAATTGTAATAGTGTAAAATTTGAATATATTATTATCAAATCTGTTGGAAATAATACTGAGAGGGGGGGTGAATCAGTATTATCAAGTCAAATATTCCTTTTTCACAAACAAATGATATACGCTACTTCAGTTAGTTAAACCCGCGTATATACGCAACTATTCAGAAGGAAACCCGCGTATACAAAGCAAACTTTTTAATTTACTTTATCTTTCTAATGATGATTGTTAATCTGTGTTGCAGAATCAAATAACTAGTAACCAGAGACAGTAAAACAGAGCAGAAAGACAATCACACACAAGAACACAAGATATAAGGTGGAAACCCAATGTGGGTGAAAACCCTGCTGCATTTGTCTCTATCTTTTTTAAAATTAGGAACTTCTTTTACAATGTACTGGTGCAGTCATTTACCAGTACGAGGCTGCACCCTGCAGAGAGCTACAACCCTTTTCTCGTTCTCCAGCTTCTCCTGGAAGGGAGCTACAGCCCCCTTTAGCTCTTGCACTAGCCAAGATACTAGTACGTAGGTGCTGGCCTACAGAAGGCTACAACCTTCTCTTTCTTCCAGGGACCACGTTTCATAAATTTTTAGACTGCATCCATGAACATCAATCAATCTTCAAGAATTTCACCATCAACCAATCTCCTTTCCACCAATTAGATCTGAATCAAGTAGATACTTCTCTGACAGTTGTACCCAAAACACAGTACCAGAAACCACACACACCAAAATCTGAACCCAGAACACAGCAGTACTAAACAGAAGCAGCTAGATCACAAATTAAAATATATACGCTATTTCATTAACCTGCAACGAGCGTGCATGCGCTTCTGTGTTTGTAACAACCTGCGTATACGCTATTTTACTTCACTGAACCTACGTACAGATCTATAAAGATAATTCGCTCTTTCAGATATTCAGAATGCTAATTAACCCAGATTATCAGTGTTATAGATCAAGCAAGCGCCTCATATAACTGACCAAAATCATACAAAGATACTATCATTCAAACTTAAAGATTATGACCCATTAATAGAACTTATCCTTCTCTTTGCGCTAAGGTTCCTCCTTCATTCAGATCCAGATCTGCACCATAACCCAATTACCAGTATTCCAGATCTACCACTTTATCAGATATTCAATAATAATTTAGATGAGCCTTTGCCACATGATCTCCTTCCTCTTTTATAGACTTAATCCTTCCACAATACCACGGTCCAAAACCATAATAAACCAATACCATGGACCCAATACTAAGGATCAGCACATCTGACGAGACGCCATGGTCCAAAACCATAGGTTCAAATCCCAAAGACTAACTACCACGGTCCAAAAGCAAGTTCTCCACATATACATGCATTTGTTACGTCTAACCCACGTGTATACGCGCCTTAGTCTAGATGAACCTGCGTATATGCATTTTCCTTCATTCTAAAAGCCTGAACTAAGATCTGTTACCAAAGAGAGTTGCCATCAAGGACAACACCTGTGCCATGGCTCCAAACCTGTGCCATAATGCCAACATTATTTTGGTTAAGTTACATGATCCTGATGCAAATATTGATGAAATGCTTCTTTTTATAAATGTTGCAAATGTCTATCTAACACATAATTTGCCAGTGAGTCTGTTAATGTGTTTAAGTTTCTAGAAATATGTTGATATTGAATAAAATCGAACTGTCTTTCCAAAATTTTGACCCTTAGGAAGATGCAATAGATAGCTGGATTCCGTACGGAGTAGATATCGGTGACCTGTAGAATGACGAATTGTGAGTCTAGCCCGACGACAAGTCGGCGTATGCCATGCGTGATGGCGTCAGAGAGGAGTTCTATCAATGCACTGTATTCAGCGATGTTTTTCGTTGACTGACCAATACATACCCCTCTGAAACTCACTAACTCGCCGCTTGGATCGAAGATGGCCCAGGCCGCAGAAGATAGGTTCTGCGAACTACGACTCACTCCATCGATATATCCAACAAATGATTCCAATAGGTTCAACATCTGCAACAAATGCAAAAGTGGATTACCTAACCAAAACAATTACCCTTAGCGAAAACAAAATTGTAACAAAAGCATAGGGGTTACTATACTGAGTCAAGCATAGTAACGCTTAAGGTACAACCCATTGCGGGGTTACGCCAGTGGAATCCCATCATAATCCACTAACTCGTAGGCTCCTTTTGCTAATACATGCTTAACAATATAGGGGCCCATCCATAAGGACTTGAACTTACCTTCTCCCAACTTATCAGACTCCTGGTCGTAAAGTAAGACCAGGTCACCTTCTGAGAAGACACGGGGTTTGACGTTCTTGTCGAACTGCACCTTGACTCGTCTCTTATGGGCTTCGTTAGCCAAGGTGGCATCATGACGGGTTTCATCCAATTGGATTAATTCCAAGAAACAAGCCTCTTATTCTGAAGTTCGGGGAGAAGGTCGACCACGAGTTTGAGGGATGCGATTTCGTACTGAAATGGTAAGATTGCTTCCAAGCCATACACCAGCTGAAAGGGTGTAAACCTGGTTGCATTCCTCACCGATGTCCGGTATGCCCACAAGGCCGAGTACAGGATCAGGTGCCAACTCCGTTTATGGACTCCAATCATCCTTTGCAGCATGCGCTTCAAGACCTTGTTGATTGCCTCAACTTGTCTATTAGCTTGCGGATAATATGGAGTAGAGCTATCATGGGACAGTCCTAATTTGGCAGCCAACTCAACCATCATGTGATTGCAAAAATATGATCCATGATCTGTGACTATGGCCTGTGGAACGCCGAATCTGGAGACTACATGATTGAAAAAGAAGAGGGCAGTCGTTTCGACGCTGTTATTTAATGTAGGCATCGCCTCGGCCCATTTGGTAAAATAGTCTACTGCGACTATGATACACCCATGCCCCCCGGCCAAGGTGGGGTTACATGTCATGAAATCTATGACCCATTTGGCGAATGGCCCAACAGCAACTACTGGTTGCAGAGGTGCGGGTGGTATTCTAGTTTTGCAATTGAAGATTTGACAGGCATGGCAACTTCTGACTGCGATTATGCAATCTTTGAACATTGTTGGCCAGAAGTATCCTGCTCGTAAAATCTTTTGCGTTGTAGCATAACCAGATTGATGCCCCCCACATGCGCCTGAATGACAATCATTTAGGACTTTCTCGGCCTCCTCATGGGTGAGGCACCTCCGCAGAACTGTATCGATACCACGACGGTAAAGCGTATCACCGACGATCATGTAGTCTTTTGCTTGGTATCGAATACGTCATTGTTCTGAGTGGGAGGTATTAGACCTATATGTTTGGGTTTGGAGATAGATTATTATATCTCCATACCACAAATTGCTTGAATATATCAGAAACAAAGATTCGTCCACGATTGCTTCTTTAGATGTTGCATCGTTGGATGACAATGGGAGATCACATAGTAACTCCGTGAAAACCAGAGCTTTCTTTGATTTGGATTTTATGAATTCCAGATCAAACTCTTGTAAAATTGCTATCCATTTTGAATATTTTTCCCCCAGCAACTGTTGCGACAATATATAAGTCATGGGGTTGCAATCTGACAAAATGGTGGTTTTTCGAAAGAGGACATAGTGTCGAAATCTCTGTATCGCTTGAATAGCCGCAAGAGCTAGATTTTCAACATAGGAGTACTTACTTTCCATATCATTTAAGTTTCTACTCAAATAATATATATAAGATGTTCAATTCCATTGTCTTCTTGAACTAAAACCATTGCTATGGCCGTATCTACTGCAGCCAGATACAGGTTAAAGTCTTTTTGATAATCAAGAGCATACATTAATGATGCTTTTATTAGGGATTCCTTTAAAGCATCAAAGAATCTTGCGCGACCTGATCCCAGATGAAGGTTACTTCTTTTTTCAACAGACGAGTGTAACCTTTAGCAAGTTCGGTGTAATTTGGAATGAACTTCCTTAGAAAGTTTGCTTTCCCTTGGAGTCTCTGAATCTGAAGCAAATTTGAAGGTGGAGGCAAATCAATGATTGCCTGAACCTTGCATGGGTCGAGACGAATTCCGTCCTTCGAGACCACAAAGCCAAGTAAACGACCAAAACTGACACAAAACACACATTTGTGTGGATTGAGTCATATCTTGTAGTGTCGGCAACGTAGAAATATCGCTCTCAAATGCTGCGGATGATCAGTCCACTTTCGCGAACGAGCTAGAAGATCGTCGAGATATGGTTGAATGATGTTCTTGATGTCATGGAAGGCATAATTCATTGCCCTCTGAAATGTTGCCCCTGCATCCTTTAAACCAAAGGGTAGCTTGCAGTATGCAAATGTGCCCCACAGACAAATAAATGCAGGCTTTGACTGGTCCTGTGGGCAAATATTTATTTGATTATACTCGGAAAATCCATCCATAAATGAAAATATTTCACATCCGGCGCATTCATTACTTATCTGGTCAATGAAGGGTGTAGGGTAGTTGTCTTTTGGACAAGCTTGATTTACATCCCTATAATCGACGCACACTCTAATTGTTCTTTGATTTTTCATTACAGGAACAATATTCGATACCCAATCGGTTGGAGGAGCCGGGTAAATAAAACCAACATGGAGAAGTTTTTCAACTTCTGCCTTGATGGCAGCAACTTTCTTAGGGTGCACCTGCCGGAGCCGTTGTTGCACTGGTTTGACATTTGGATATATCTTAATTTCGTGTTCAACTATGCTCGAGTCAATGCCTGGAATTTCATCATATGACCAAGCAAAGACATCTCTAAACTCATGAAAAAGAGCATAATATATTTCTAGTTATGAAGAAGAACAAGATTTGTCGACATGAATATTCTCTACAACCTCTGTTTTGGTCGAGATATTGATGGCGATAGTCTCTTCAATATTGGACAGGTTTCACTCGGAATCCACCATATTTACAGTATTTGATAGAAAATCAAAAACTGAGGGATGATCAAGGTCACTAGAACTATCTTCCTTACAATCCGGAAGATGGGAACAATGGTGGTAATCTTCCCATGGTGCCCCGTCAATCATCATTGACTGAACAATTCCTTCATCTGTAGAATGTACTTGCGACCAAGGATCTGAGGGGGTGCTATATTCCTTAGACCTATCTATCCAAACGCTTGATGAGCATTGATTTGGGTTTGCCTCCCATGCCAAAAACATTGATTGCTACAATATTTCTATTGGGCTTGGAGGCAATACCTGCAGATGATCCATGCTAATATCGTTTTCGGACATATTTTGAATAGAAGATACCATATTGCAAGTTCCCACCGTGGCCACTTCTGCTAGATTGTTTGGAGGCGGTAGGGCAAAAGTCCCCATCAATGTAGGGTCTTTTAGTAGGCCTAATCCGATATTTTGAAGCGAATGAGGGCTTCCGTGGATCATCAGAATGCTTCCTGTAACTTGTGAACTGTTTGGGAGAAATGCTTGTTGGTTGACGATTGTAATTCCTCCTT
>APFE030810197.1:275936-291225 GCA_000404065.3 Pinus taeda
CTTCGAAACGGACAACATTAGCACTTGGGATGGGGAAGCATTGTCACTAGCAACCAGATTTGTTCCCGGATTTGGAAACGGATCAGTCAATACCGCCAAGGTTCTTGAACTCTTCAAGAATTTTCTAAGCTCAGCTTTATCTGGACAATCTTTCGTCCAATGATCCTCATCACATATAAAGCATGGATGACTTGGTTTCCTATCTCTAGAAGGGTTTGTAGAAGATTTTTCAGGAGACGACTCCTCCTATTTCTTCTTCTTCCTTTCCTTTTTCTTCTTGCCTCCTGGTTGCTTCAGTTATTTGCCTTTGTTAGTTGACATGACATTTACCTTCAAAGCGAGAATTTCCTCATTTGCATTTTGACTTGAAACCGTACGAGCCTTCTTTGATGCAACCTTTACGATTTTCGTGCTAGTCGTACCTATCACGCCATCGCCGACATGAGAGTCTTTGTTCGATTTATGAGGGGGGAAACGGAAAATTCTAGTCTAGGAGCATCATCGTAGAGCATGCCAGACTGAGTATAGATCAAGTATAGATATTGCGCACGAGCAATGACTTGCTCTTTGGTGACAACTCCTCCCTTCGCCACATCTTCTGTAATAGAAGGTAACAACGACTTAATAAACCATTCAGCTAACAGCTGATCAAGAACATATGTTTTTACCATTCTAGGACGACGTCGCCACTCATGAATATGATCAGATATGTGAGTGGCCGTCGTTTGTTTGAAATTGGTAAGAAGCTCTGTTCTCATTTCGTACCTTATGGGTAACTGAAAATGGGTTAAAAAGGTTGTGGCTAGGGCGCTGAAGTTATCGAATGAAGCTTTAGGCAATTTGATATACCATTTTGTTGCTAGACCAGTTAACATTTGCTGAAAAAGGCAAAGCCTGATCGAATCATCATTGAGAGTGTTGGATGAACACCACAGATGAAAGGTCATCACATGATTCGACGGGTCCTTACCCGGATTTCCATTAAATTTAGGAATATCTGACGGAAGTTTATGCGGAATCGCCGGCCACCAAGGGGCGTAAGCAATTGGATCGTTTGTTAGCCTATTTAGTTCCGGTAACTCTAAAGTCGCCACGAAGGGAAACTGTTGATTCAAGTTCGGCGAAGCATACCCAGGATAAGATGGGATTGCCTGAGCAGTTGGTCTTTGCATACCAGCATAATGCATTTGATGCTGATAACTTTGGTAATGTTGATGGGCATAACCATTTTGATATGATTGATGTTGACCGTTTTGAATATACGGTTGCCCATTACTTGCAAAGATTTGTTGCTCAGGTCCTCGATAAGCTTCTTGGAATTGCGGTTGTTGATATTGCACCAGCCATGGTTGTGAAGCCATGTGTTGTTGTCCAATACTGGCTGTTTGACCAAGATGAGGGGTAATGGCACCCATTTGAGCCTAGGTCATTCCAGTTAAGGAACCACTAGTCGGTGATTGTAGTTGCGTCGCAGAGACAAGAGGCTGTTGTATTACGACCTGAGAAACTTGAGGTTGGCATACAATAGGCAATGCTTGTACTTGCGACACCATCACAATAGTTGGCGTAGTGGGGATATTTGACACAGGTAGACTTTGTTGCATTGAGTATACAACTCTTGGTTGTTGAGGCAGTATTAGCACCCAACCGCTGGATGTAATTCCAGCATAACCCGAATTCTATTGTGAACTCTCATATGGTTGTTCTCCTGGAGGAGACAATGAAAGGGTATACTGCCCTCCACACGGTGGCAATCTAGTGCTCAAAGGAATGATTTGCCTTTCGGGACCGAACTGCCCAAATTGATACTGTTGTGAAAGATCAATTTACTGAGACTGAACATAAGAGATTCCATATATTATTCCAAACGAACAAACGGGAACAGACCATATTGTCGAAACGGCCCCTAGATGGATTCCATCCAACGATTGCGAGCTAGTTGGGACAGATGGTACGCCAGCGAACATGTTGGAGTAGCAGCAGGAGGTTCCGCCGCTGTTGTGTTAGATGACACAGTCCTAGATGTTGACAGTTGTTCAGACATATCTAGTCTATCCAAAATATTTCCTAGCAATTCTACAGGAACTTCCGATGATGGGAGACTAATTTCTGATGAAGAAGGATATAGGGTGATCCCAACTCCAAAATGCAATGGAGTACTAGATGGAGGATCTTCCACAATCTCTTCTATAGTAATCAATCCAAGTGGAAGAGGTAGATCGTCAAGTCCGTAAAATATTTCTAGTGCTGAAGAAGGTATAGACTCTGGAGCGATAGATGTTTGGGCAATAACACCTTTCGAATCAGCTGTAGATGGAGCCGGTTCAGGAATAAAAGTGTTTACCGTCACACTAGGATCAGTTCTAATGTCCTCTTGTGGCTGTGGAACTTCTTCTGTAGAGGTAGGGATACCAGAAATGGTTGGAGTAACCGGAGTCTCTGAGGATGTTAGAACACTTGTTCCAACCAAACCAAGGGACTTTCATCCGGTTAAACGAGTTCACTTTGTCCAGAATAGTTTCATTTTTGGAGTCAAAGACGGTTGACTCGTAAGTCTTCGCGAACAACGGGGTTTCGATTGACTTTCTTCCATGATTGGGGATTACTCGATCAACTCAAAATCAAGGGGAAAATGATTCTAAATTAAATGAATTTTAGACGCTTTGACACAACTTGCTTTTTCAATTTTTAAGAGTCGAGAAAAAGCAAAAGATGATTCTAGTTGCCTTCGATTTTTAATGAGCCTGAAGTGACAAGTTCTCAGATGGACCTTTTCCTTTAAGGAGTCTGAAAAGGAACGAAAGAGACTACTCTGGAAATCTAGACAGAGGGATTACCAAACCAATCGCAAAACTTCAGAATACTTTTTACGGTACGACAGTCGATCTTCCCGAATGTTGTGTTCAGTGCATTGCGATCGGTAGGGCAGCAGACACGGCTTCCTAAGGATAACAGATATAGCCTATTGTGGTCTCCCAATATATACTCGACGATACGTGGGAGCACAAATCTGTACTAGCACTTGTCGTCTCAAAGAGGAGGAATCACCCAACCAACAATGAAAATGATAGTTACCAGGGTTTACGATGCCGGAATACGTCTCTAGCCTAGACTTATAAATGTTGTGTGTTAGGTTCCAAAGCGTTTTTATGTTCATTGAATTTATTTATAGTTGATCTTTCTTAAGAAATTTGCCTTTCAAGTTCACCGCGTGATGTAGATATATAATTCCTAAAATGCAATCTAAGATGATAAACAATCGTTTAATCTTCTTTTTGCAATGAAAATCCTAGCTACTAAGGAAAGAGAGATGATATTCTTTCAACATAGAGCAGAGAGCACACACTAGATGCACTGTCCTAAATCAAACCAATAAGCATTCTAAATGCAAATGCACATGCACGTATTTGTTTTCCGCTTTCTTAATGTGTGAATGACAAAAAGAATGCTGACTACAAATCTGAATTATCTTTTCAAAGCGACAGTACTAACAAATTTCTCTTCAAAAACGAAAGGAAGATAATGACAACACTTTGCGATTTTGAATTGAAAACTGCTTTCGACACTTGAAAAACTACTAATTCAAATCAAATACAAGAGTAACAGTATAATCAACCATCAAGAATAATAGGATTCTTTTCTTTGACTGAAAATGACACTTGCAACACTTCCAAATCAAAAGACGACAGTTTGATTATGTTACTTCTTTGTAAAAGAGAATTGTAATTGGTGCACAATACATAAAAACATTCACAGTTCTTTGCACGATGGAGGTGGAACAATGGAAAGGAAAGGGGTTTCCACAGTGGTATATTGATCACAGACAACAAAATTCCTGAATAAAGCTGAAGGGAGTGAAGAAAAACCAAAATCTGAAGGCAAAATTAGCCTTTTCTGATCATCGCACCTGTAACACAGGGAAACAGGGATGCATCTCACCTACTGCACACAGGAGGTGCGATGCATCTAGATTTCCTTGAAGAGAGGGTGCGATGGTACAGGGACGAGACTTTACTTGGCTTTTGGTCATGGTTTGCAGCTCAGTTCAGGGATTTAGGCAGAGCAAATGATAGTCAATAAATAGAAATCACAGGGGTTGATCTAATGAGGTTACTAGAGCCACCACCAAGGCAATTAGGATGTTTGCAAATTGATTGTTTAGTTTATAAATGAAACCTAGAGATAGACTGAAGCAGCATTGATCTACTTTGCACTTGCATAGAAAATGCAGTTCGAAGGCTAGTTGGCTTGACTTCAGGCTCTGTCTGTAAGTTTATAAAGAAAACATATATAGACAAGCAAACAAGCTATTCCCTCCCCAACGGAGTCGCCATTTTTTTATCGGGAAATCTAGTGTCCACTTGGAGCTGCTAGTCCCACTAAGACGGGTAGCTATCTTAGAAACAAACAAAGTAAAACTACTTTCGCTTTCCCTTATGAGAAGTAGATAAGAGGGGAACAAAGGATACCAACCTCATTCTTGCGCTTGGTTCCTTGCTTGGTTCCTCTTCCTTCTGACAGATCTTTTCTGCTCCTTCCTCGCTTCAGAGAGCACCTGTAAAGTCAACGCAGCATAATACTATCGAAGTACAGAGATCTACCATCATAAACAATATAGGACCAGATATATATTGACCACACAAATGCGTATATCATCAAACATACAATAATGTGGAGGAAAACTCGAATAGCTTTATTAATAGAAAGAATAGCAAAGAGAATTACAACCCATTGTTCTGAACCAGCATCATCCTCCCAGCATGAAGCACCTTCTTCACCTCATGAAAAGCTTAGATCACCCAACACTATGATGTTCCACCAAGAAACCAACACCACTTCCTTACAAAATACAAGATTCCAGCCTCTAGATCTCTATGATGAGGGATCCATATATAGATGTTTGCAGGGGGGGTGAGTCAGTTGCGCTAGGTTTTGGATTAGTGTCCTCCGTCTCTGATAGCTCTTGGTTCCACTTGGAGATTCATGACTCTTACTCATCCCTGGGCGAATTCAGAGAGGCAAGTGTCACAGGAGAAGTTTCTGGAAGATTCCATGATCATCCACCTTGCAAACTATCTCTACCATTTGTCTATTCTCTCTCATCGCACCCTAAAGAAGGGCTTTCCAGTATGCATCTCACTTTTTGCACTAAGCAGGTGAGATGCATCGCACCCTTAGCACTGGGTAGTTTGTATGGTCCAGTTTTGACTAGTTCTGAGCAATTTTCCATGGAGAACTTATGGGAGATGATGTAATCAGCTGACCTTGCTCCTTTAGGGTGTGAAGCAACACTTTTAGGGACTTAGAAGCCCTTGGTTTATGGACATATATGATTGGGGTTGCAATGCCCAAAAATGTCTATAACAAGAGGAAAGAGAAACCATACCATATTCATCCTCCATTGTATATAGAACATGATCTGGAGGAATAGTTGCGAGAAACAAGCAATTTTTAGGGGAACCTATACTCCTCTTTCTCTGACGAGGAACAAAAACTTAGGACATATGAAGAGGAGGAGGAGCTTCATGCCACACTCGATGATGAGGAGATCGATGACTATAATCAGTTCGTTGACTTCATGCAGCATCAATTGCACAAGAAGTATGATCTACGATCATCTAGAAAGAGTTCAAGAGCACCAGATTAGAATGAAGGTAATTCTTCCCAGGTGCCCCCTAAGTCTGCTAACAAGGGGAAGGGACCTATAGACCTAACTATCTCAAGAAAGAAAGAGTCCTCCGATCCAAACAATGTTCATCCTAAAGTCATTAAAGAAGGTAAGTCACCTCCTCCCACTAAACCCATTCTTGAAAAAGAAGAGCCTGTAGAAACTAGCACTGGAGAAAAAGGCCCTACAATCTTTAACCTCCAGAAATAGCTTGAAAAAGTAAATATATCCCAATCCCATTGTCTGAGCTCTTAAAACAACCCACTTACAAGGCCCAAGTCTCTCAGTTTATGTTTCCTTCCACTTTAGTCCAACCCCTTGACAGTTTAAACTTGCAGGAAGAAAGTCCTATGGTAGTATTTGGACCACCTATTGAGGAGAAAGATCCTTCCACCCCACCTTTTTATGTCACTCTAGTAGTACATGACCTCCTACTTCACAATTGCATGTTAGACTCCAGAGCTTCTCATAATTTGATGCCATTATCTGTAATAGAGCAACTAGTTCTAGAGATAACTAGACCCTATAAGGATCTCTATTATTTTGACTCTAAGTGGGTCAAATGCTTGGGGATGATCAAATACCTGGTGGTAAATTTGGCCCAGATCCCAGCAAAAAGTGTGGTAATGGATATCGTAGTTGCTGACATCCTAGTAAGGTTTTGTATGTTGTTGTCCAGGTCTTAGGGATCTAAGATTAGAGGGTCTATTAAGTTGGAACTGAATTTTGCCATCATTCCTATCTTTGATGGAGAGGAAAGGAGACTATATAGAGAATCCAGATTCGTCAAAATAGTCACCAGAGTTGATTATTCTGATAATGCACCTATGTATGGGACAAAAAGGATAATCTCTTGCTTTATGCTAGAAGAAACGCAAATACATCCTGCAATCAATCAGACCAACAACTCAAAGAATGTAGCAAGGTATGGAAGTTGTATTTTGATGGGGAAAATTCAAAAGAAGGAAATGGGGCAGGGTATTATTGATATCTCCAGAAGGTAACTTAATTCCTCTTTCTTTCAAATTGGAGTTTGTGGCCACCAACCATGTGGCAGATATGAAGCACTGTTGTTGGGTCTGCAAACGAAAAAGAACCTAAAGATTAACTATCTGAAAATATTTTGATTCTGAATTGATAGTCAAACAGATCAAGGACCAATGCCAAACTAAGCACCCTCGCCCGAGGGCTTATAGAAATGAAGTTTGGGACTTGATTGACAACTTATTCTCAACATTTAATGTCCAATTCTTACGAAGAGAAGGAAACAAAATGGATGATTCTTTAGCTATAGCTACTAGCAACATCAAGCCACCCCAAAATACTCTTCTCATATATGAAATCGAAGTCATACATAGACCCTCAGTGCCTGACAATGTGAAACACTTCCAAATGGTTGAGGATGATGAGAAAATTATGCAATTCATGGAGTTCATCAGGGAATTATCAAACTTTGCGATTGATCAAGAGGAGGAAGAAGTAATCCAAGAACATACAACTGTGTGGGAGGAAAGTATCGACGGACACAAAGTTCTACAGCTGAAGGGAAATGCTATCCCACAGGGACTAGTTCCTTTGAAGAGGATTTTAAAAGCAAATGATGTGGTGGCTAAACCTACTAAACAAGAATCTGAGGAACATGTAGAAGATTGCAATATAGGCTCAGAAGATGAACGCTGGTTGATCAAGTTATCAACAAAGATCCCTCGACACTACAAACAGAGGTACTTAAATCTCCTAAAAGTTTATAGAGATGTTTTTCCTTGGTCTTATTATGATTTGAAATTTTTTGATGTAAATATTAAGCAACATAAGGTCCATTTAAAGAATGATATGAAACCATGTAAGCAAAAGCTCAGACAAATCAATCCACTTATACTCCCATCCATTGAGAAAGAAGTGAAGAAGTTGCTTCAAGTTAATATCATTGTACCACTAACGTACTCAGAGAGGGTTTCCAATTTGGTTCATGTTAGAGAGAAGAATGGATAAATCAAATTGTGTGTAGATTTCAGGAATCTGAACAAAATGGATCACATTTTACGGAAGGTAGTTGGCTCTGCTCGAATATCAATGATGGATGGCTTTTAAGGATATAACCAAGTGGCAGTGCAACCTGAGGATCAAAAGAAAATAGTATTCATGACACCTTGGGGGACTTTTATGTACACAAGGATGTCATTAGGCTTAATAAACGCAGGAGAAAATTTCAGGAGGGAAATGGACATAGCATTTGTGGGAGAGAAATACAACTTTATGGTGGTTTATCTAGACAACATCATTGTTTTCTCCAAAAAAGACGAGGAGCACATCAAACATTTAAAGATTACCTTTGAAAAATGCAAAAAAAATGGACTGTCCCTAAATCCCAAGAAATCCCATTTCTCTTTGAGCGAAGGCAAGTTGTTGGGGCACATAGTGGCATAGGAAGGGGTAAAAATCAATCTTAAAGGGGTGGAGGTTATCAGTCATATTTCCCTACCAAGGAATAAGAATGAGGTCTAAGCCTTCTTGGGGAGGATTAATTTCTTGAGAAGGTTTGTACCTAATTACGCAGAAATAGTGAGAGGCATTACCGAAATGTTGAAAAAGGAGAATGAAGTAAAGTGGAGCCCAGATTCTTGAGAATCCTTCTCCCAAATCAAAAGAGCTTTTGAAGAGGCTCTGATTCTAGTCAACCTGGACTATTCAAGGCCATTTTATATCTTCTCTTTTGCCTCCCCCCATATTGTAGTTGTTGTGTTACTTCAAAATAATAAGGAAGGCCATGAGAAACCCATAGCTTTCTTCATCCAAGTGTTGCAGGATGCTGAACTGAAGTATACTATATTGGAAAAACAAGCATATGCTCTAGTCAGAGCTCTAAAGGATTTTAGATTCTATGTGTTACACTCGAGCATCGTGGCTTATGTCCCAACAATAATGGTGAAGGACATCCTAGTATAAGGAGACAACAATGGTAAAATGGATAAGTGGATTGCAAAAATCCAGGAGTATGACATGGAGGTAAGACCCACTAAGCTCATTAAAGGACAAGGATTGGAGAAAATCCTATCAAAGTCAAATTGTCAGGCATTAGGAATCAATTTATTAACAGCAGAGGGTGAAGAGGGGACACAACCCATGATATTTTTAGATTCTCAACAAAGGTGGAAAAATCCAAGTACAGAGCATTGAGGGCTCAAGCCCAGAAGTTCATTATATTTAATGGGCAACTGTATTGGAAAGACCCAGTGGGGTTTCTGCTGCTATGTTTGGTGGAGACTGAAACTCAAAGAGTGATGGAGCAGTGCCACAATGACGTTTGTGGGGGGTATTACAGCTAGAAGACCACTGCGCATTAGATACTGAAAGCAAGGTTCTATTGGCCCACGCTATTTGGAGATGTTCATTTTTATGTTAGGTCCTGTCAGCAGTGTCAAGTTTTTGTTGAAAAAAAAAAATTGGCTCCACTCCCCTTGATCCATGTCATAGTAGAAGAGCCCTTCAGACAATGGGGACTAGAATTCATAGGAGAAATGCATCCTCCTTTCAGTGGCCAACACAAGTGGATCCTCACTGCCACAAACTATTTCACCAAATGGGTAGAAGCAGTCCTAGACAAGAATGCAACTCACCCTGTGGTTATGAAATTTCTGGAGGAGAACATGTTGGCAAGGTTTGGTTGCCCTATGAAGATTGTGAATGATAACACCTAGGATTTTAAGCTTGCAAAGTTTAACACCTTTTGTCAGAAATATAACATCACAATTGGCCATTCCACCACTTACTATCCTAAAGGAAATGGGTTGGTTGAGTCTTCCAACAACATAGTGGTGACAATCCTAAATAAGACAATTGCAAAAAGTCAAAGGAACTTGGATTCTCAAATAAATTTTCATTGTGGGTGAACAATATCACTCCAAAAAGATCCACAAGTAAATCACCTTTCGAGTTAGTCTATGGAAAAGTAGAAGTTTTCCCTATACAAATTGCTATGTCGGTTGCTAAAATGCTATATGATGTCAAAGAAGAACCCAACTCCCTAACTAGAAGGATACATCAATTAGTGGAGCTCCAGAAGACCAGAGAACAAGTAAACCACAGGTTAGACAACTACCAACAAAAAATGAAGTCCTTGTTTAATAAGAAAGCTAGGGACAAGCCTCTCCAACCAAGAGATCTAGTCCTAAGATGGGATGTGAGGAGAGGAGACAAAGGGAAACATGGAAAATTTGATCTCTTATGGTTTGGACCCTTCAAGATTATTGAGATTAAAGGAAACAATACTTTCATGCTGGAGAACTTGGAGGGTGAAATGCTTGAGCTTCCTGTAAATAGGTAATTCCTCAAGCTTTATTTCCAACATTAAGAGGTTCAATTCTCACCCATTGTAAATATCAGTGACGTATTGTAAAATATCATTAATGCTTTCAGCCCTTTATATTTCTATTTTTGTCTTTTATACTTGAATAAAATGACTCAATGCCCAAAAGATAGAAAGTTGCTAGTATGTAGGTTCTCAAAACCTTGCAAGCAAGGCACTGTCCCCAGGTGGCGCCAATGTTGTCACCCTCTGCATTATTTGTTCTTTGTTGTCTAAAGGATGCAAAAGAGTAGGAATTTTGCAGTCATATTTCAAGCTACAAAAGCAGTAAAAGATTAAGCAAACCTCCTCCAATGGATAATGCTCAAAATTATCTTTCCAACAGTATATAGAACTCCTCAAATGAACTCCAAAATCAAAAGTTAGAGCAGATTGAAAGTTACCCTTGAAAACCAGAAATCAAAAGAAAATGCTCAAGTATAACTCCAGATCCCGCAAATCAGAGTTTTCTAAAGAAGTAGCAGAGGTGGTCAGAGAAAACCAGCAATCAACAATTGCTGATATTGGCAATCAGAGACCGAAGGTCCAAGGCATCGGCACATCGCAATCAACAATCATACAAAGGACACCCTTTCAAAGTTGCAATATTCGCTTAACATTCTGATTGCAATGCAATTCACCAAGATTTGAGCCTTTAGTGTTAAAGCACCAAAAAGGGTCGAAGAAAACAAACAAAGGAAATCAATGAAAAACCAAGGGCAATGGGCATTTTCTCTCTCCTCCAGAGGGCCATGTGGCAGAATACTATTGGCCCCGATAAAGCCACGTGGTGTCGATGGCGTCACTAATTGGATATCGATGTTCGGCAATCGCAAGTTCTGGAGGGTGTAATCAAAGGCAGCGTTATAAAATCACCGATTGTGATATCCCTAAATTGTGGGCCCAAAGCGAGGTGGATAAGTGACAAGAGGCAAGTCACATGGATATGTGTGCCTTATATATTGTGACCAATGATGGAGTGAAAAAGTAATTCGAAGCCTTTATAATGCAAAGAAATTTTATCGAATGTTTTTACGGGTTCACGCCCTGGCGTGGGCCCTCCCTTATTCTCTTTCCAAGTGGGCCAGACTACATCGCAAATTGAAGAACGTAAAGTTTTGGGAAGATGCATCAATGGCATGCATTAGAAATCATCAATATGCCAAAGTGCGATATCCGAATGGGCCCCAATCAGAGATCGACATTCATTGTTTCATGAAGTGTTTTCAGTGTGAAGTCTTGATTTGTCAAGCTCCGATATTTGGCATATCACCCGATATTTGTAATGTTTTTTAGTGTTAAGTACCAGTGATGGAGAATCCTTGATATTACACTGCGGTTCTTTTAAAAGGAAGACAGGGCTCCAATAATGTCATACAAGGAGTATGGAGGGGTGGATGAGTCAGCAACATCGATACAAAGAGAAGCACAAAAGCCATCAGAGTGATCGCTCCCAGTCCTTGTAAATGAATAAGTAAAAATGTTAAGACCGAAAGCGACAGGGAACTGTCTAGGAGTATGAGAGGCATGATGCGGCAGTGGTGTGGCTAGAGCAGAGGCCAGCAAAGGATGTGGCATGGATATATTTTCCCAAACCATCATTTCAGTTTCACATGTTTTGTTATTGAGTTGTTTTGTTAGTCTGTTTTATTTTAACAAACCATCATCTTTCTGTTGTAATAATTGGAGGTGTTAGAGCCTGCAGACTGAGACAGCTGGTCATACAGACAACTGTCATGCTGAGATATTTTTGTTATGGATTTTCAAGCTCTCCCTCTCCTTATAAAAGGAGGAAGAAACACTTAAGAAAGGTTCAAAATTTCTAGGAAATACCTCTCTTACAGAACCTTTTTCTATTTTCTTAAAGGCATGTATGAAGCTCATTGTATGCTGGTTTTCTTCAAGTCATTAATAAAAAGTTCCAGGTGATTCCAACTTATTAGATTTGTAGTATGTCATTCTCTCTCTATAATATCATATGTAAATGTTCCTCTCAGATAACATGTCAATTAACAGCAAGATGTATTTAATTCATATGCAGATTCATTTAAATCAAATCATTGGTGGATAATGCCTGCGTTATGTTAGAAATTGAATCTTTAAACAACACTACATGTGTCCCCGCATTTCATAAACATTCTCCTCTACCATTTCTTTCTGAGCCTTGATATGCATAATTGTTAGATCTTCAGGTTTGTATTAAAGAATCCTCCTCTATTACCTTCCCCCATTATATCTGTTTTAGCAATTAAACTCGATGCTTATTCTTAATCCGGTTTGGCCATTTGAAATTGAAGATTATCTATTGAATACTCCTGTGTACCAACTACTTTCTATCTGGTATCTTTATGAATGATTCTGAATCAAACTCGTTTCTATTTTTGTGACATAACTGAAGTGCTGCAAGCCTCTACTCTGAAATTGGTCAAGCACTCTTTTAAGATGTCCTAGGAACTGGTCTACAATCAACCCAGAGGCTGTCTCTAGGAAGCTTTCCTATCTCCTGAAGCACTTTGTGCTCCTAGTGCTAGAAAAAACTGCAATAGGCTGAAAGAGGCAAAAAATATTGGTGTCAATAATATTACCATATTCACAAATTCAGAGTTAAACTGCAACAATATGAAAGACACATATCAAGTTCGAAAGAACAATCTCAAACCCCTTTACAAAGAAGCCAAAATCTAGAGTTATGAATTTCAATATTTTAGCATAGATTACCATGCAAATATGCAAAGAATGTCTACTCATCTACTGTGTGGAGTTGTCAATGATGACATAGGATCACCATTTGTTACACCAGAAGTCATTGGTCATTGATCAATAGCAAGATAGGTCCCCATTATGGGAATGCATGTTTATTTTCATTTTTATCGGGGCTCTCATGGCATGGTTCTTTCACTAAATAAGAACCCATTAATGTACTATTTTCACCCAACCTGCAATGATTGGGTTCTCTTGTATGGGTGACAATTACATGGACAGATGTGATATATCCCATGCATATGGAGAAATGTAATATTTGCATGGTTTGTGAATAAATAAGTGAATGTTGTTGAGGTTATAAATATTTTCTTTTGTGTTATTTTACCATGTTAGTGATTTGAATTTTCTAACACATGGAGGTCATTATGTCCAGATTCAAAGTTTAAATTAGTCAAGGGACTTAAAAATGTTAACAACATTAATGAGAAAATGTTCTATTTTTGTGAGTTAAAACAAAACACCTGACAACCTCCATTGCCCTCTTTCATGTTTTTTATTGGAATTGGAAAATTACACTTAAATTATAAGCAAGAAAACAATATTAAAAACATTGAGTCCAATGACTTTTAGATCCATAAAATTGAACAGAATGTGGGGATTACGCTATACCTCTGCCAGTCCTCTGCCATAAAGTTCACCATGGAAAAGGAGGCTAATGGCAGCCTCCCTTTCCTGGATATTCTTATTTCCAGGAGGTTGGACGGCTCTCTCTCCCACGCGGTGTACCGTAAGAAGACTCACACAGAGCAGTATCTTCTCGCTAATTCCCATCATTTCCCTGCTCAGAAGATGGGTGTTCTCAACACCTTGGCTACGCGGGCCCTCAGGATTTCGGATAAAGAAAACCTGGATAGGGAGAGAAACCACCTCCTCGATGTCTTTGTGGAGAACGGATATAGCAGACACCTGGGTAAGAAGGCTTTCCTTACTGCCTCCAAAAATGCTTTTAGCAAAAAAGAGCCTAGGGAGCGCCATCCAGGTGTCCATATGCCTTATATCCAAGGGACCACAGATCGGATTGCTCGGATCCTTAGGAGGTTTGATATTCCCTCAACCTTCAGGCCTCTCAGAACCATCCGTAACTCCCTGAGGTCAGTAAAGGATCCTGTCGACCCCAAAGACATGAAAGGGGTCTATTTGATTCCTTGCTCTTGTGGGGCCCCTTATATAGGTGAAACAGGGCGCTCCATCCAGCAGAGAATTGGTGAGCATGCAGCGGACCTGAGGCATGGTAGAATAAAGTCCTCAGCTCTAGCAGAGCATGTGGACAAAACTAAGCATCATGTCTGCATTGAAGATGCCAGTGTCATTGCTAGGGTGGACCGGTTTCATCATCGCAAATTAAGGGAAGCTATCGAAATTGAGCGTAGACCCATCAATCTCAACAGAGATGATGGGTGGAAGGTTAGTAGAAATTGGATCCCTGCGTTGTCTTCTTAAGTTTTCTTCCCCCCCCTCGGTTCTTCCAGGTTCCTTCTTAGGGTGGGTGTGTTTCTGTTCTTGTGAGTCTGGTTTTCGCTTATCGTTGGCAGCTTGTTCTTCGGAGGATTATCCTCCTCTTGAAGCAGTTTCTCATTTTTAGGTAGCTTTTATTAAAATTGAGCTAAAAATTTTTCATTAATTATTACTTGTATTATTTAAAGCAAATAACCTAGCAATTAACAGTCATTTATAGCTTCTATATTAATAAGTAATATCCCCCTCATCAATTCATTTTTAATCTCTTTTAATAGTTGATTAATTAGTAATATAACCATAACTTAGTATGGTTATTTAGGGCTTTTATTGACTAATTTAAATATATTAATTAATTAATAATATTATTATTTTTATACATAAATCAGTAAAAATTAATCTATATATAATACCAAATTAATCTGCGATTACCCTAATTTAACTTTTTTCTTAAAATTAATACATATAACCCCTCTTATTTTCTATTTAGGACATTTATATATTAATATAAATTAATTAACTAATTATTTTTATAGTATTGATTATATATATTATTATTTGACACATATAATCTTATAATGCATTACTATTTTAATAAATTAATTACAATTAGGATAACAATCATAACTAATAGGGCATTATACATATATATTTAGGTTAGATTTAATGAATTAATTAGATAAATATTAACATATATATATATATATATATATATATATATATAATATATATAATATATATATATATATATATATATATATAATTTTTACGGGATAATGAGGTAATATCTGAAATTAAATAAATGAATTATTTATACCAGATTAACCTAGCTCTGAATATAATAATATTAATTTAATTAGAGGAAGTTTGACTGGGGTTCTTGAATGATTAAGTAGCCGTTAGAGTGTTTTAGCCGTTGGAGTCTCTGCCTGGACTATTTAAAACGCTGAGCTAGATCTGTGTTTTCAACTTGTCCTGACGATGAACCACATTGGTTGGTTCGAAACGCGTTGGCAGAAATCTTTCTTATGTGATTTACGCAGAAGCTCTCCTTATAA
>APFE030810203.1:0-10937 GCA_000404065.3 Pinus taeda
TACCTACGCCATACCAGACTACTCCAACACGTATTCATTCTAGTCGTATGCCAATATGGGTAGCAGAAGGGAAGAACCTTCAGATCTGCTACTTTTAGCACACTTGTTTTTTCGACATTTTAGCTAAAATAAAATATAAAAGAAAATATCACCAAACATGGTCGGGCATAATTCCCAAGAACTGTAGGTCTACCTAGTCAACTCATGGTGGGCTAATCATAGAGTGCCACATGGTACCATTTCCATGTCATCTCTACCCTATCATACCTACCACGTCATATCTGCCAATGGTATTGAATTTTGGTAGAAAAGGTTCACTTTCATGAATGGAACCTTGATACCCTACTATAAGACCCACCACTGCTACATCACCTACAAAGTAATTTTTCATGTTAGATGCTTTGACGAATCAGAGCCTACCATATTTTTGTCTGTTGGCATTTACCTTCCATGTCTCACCTGCTAATAGTCGAATTCATGACCAAAACACCATTTCCTCTCGCTGTGTTTCACTCGTTATTTTTTCCACAAAAGTGGATATGCCACTTATCATCTATTAGAAGTGGCACATCCTACTACTGCCACATCGTCCTACGTAATGATTTTCTATGTTCCATTTAATGCTTAGTGATTGTATACCCTCATATATTTAAGCACTACTAATTATTTTTGGTAGCTAATTCGACATGGTTTCATTATTTTCACCATTTTTGGATTATTGGACATGATTAAGGCTCAACAATTTTGCAAAAAAATGGTTGATTTGTGTTAAAAGTGTTTCACCAAGCTTTTATATTTTCCACACCATGTGGAAAATTACACCAGCATGACACCTTTAGCTCATCTTAGACCACTTCCTTGAGGTTTATACTATACCTCATCTTTCATGCATGTAGAAAACACCAAATTTCATTTGTTCAAGCTAGTGATGGAGAGGGAAAATTTTAATTCATGCCACAAATCTATTCCATCTGCCTACTATATCCTCTATTTTTACTCTCTTCTTCTTGATCATGGTTGGGCCCCACTTGAGCTTCCTTGTGCATTTTCCTCAAAATTAATGACATTGTAGACCCGGTCGAGGATTCATTTGACATCAATGATGTTGCAATTGACATCAATGAACATAGTGCCAACTTCTTGAAATCAAGCAAAAATTTGAGTGGATAAAATCCTACGGCGAGTAGTCCACAAACACATCATCGTATGTAAGGACCCATAAGTTGCAGTTAAAGCATGTTGTGATATACTAGGGAGTCTTGACTTGTCTTTTGTAATAATCTAATCTACCCCTAACATAAGCTTGGTGTGTATTGAGTTTATGACCTATGCTTTGACACCAATTTAAGTGGATCACGATTACTGTTAGACCAATAGTTATATGCATAAGTCAATGAATGCATCACCATATTTACAGATCCATGAGAGGCGATTAGATCATGTCCCGATAAACTAGGGAGTGCTGACTTATTTTTTGTAACATCAATAATTGAACAAAGTATTCCACTAGTGATTTGGGTTTTTCCAATCGCTATCTCCCTCAGATGTGAAATTGTTTGGGATACAACAATACCATACTTTCTTCACACACTCCATTCTATAGTAAAATAAAAACCCAAAATTGGAATTCCACTCTAGCTTCCAATCATATGAGGGACATACTCCCTCATAGTACCATGGACTATATGGAGTTATATTACATACGGTAGATGTTAGAATGCTTTACGGCCAACATTAAGGAATTAAGGAATTGACTAGGGGCATGAGGTGAAAATTTCCAAACCAAAGATAAGAAAATTCATTCTCACATTCCTCCAACACTAATGCTTCTCGTAATCAAAAGATGTCTTTAAGTCTCCCAAAATAAAACATGGAGGCAACCCTCATAAATAACAATAGTCAGCAATAAAAACCTTTTCCCTTGCCACATGGGAATGACATAGCTAATAAGACAAAATTATATTATGTATTATTACATATTTTTAACGACAAAAAAATTTATTTTATGATATCTTCCAAAATTCTCAATGTTTTTATTAAACAATATATTTTACAACTATAAATATAAATTCAAATAAATTTTAATCTAATTATAAAAAAAATATTTTTAATTTATTATAGTCTGAATTCACATCATGATTAATAAATTATGTTATGAGAATACTTGTAAAGTATGTAATGAGAATACTTACAAGTTAAGTTTCTTGACATCCATATTTATTTATTGCAAAAAAAAATATAATTATAATAATACTTTTTTCACATTTCTAAAACTTAATAAAATGCACCTAGTATGCAAGCTTTAAAATTTGCATAAATTTTATGAAACAGGAATATTCTTCATGAGTAATTTAAAATTATTTAATATAATTGGAAAATAATCAGGGACTTTAAAAAGTTTATAACAACTCAAAAAATATTATCAGCAATTACATAGGTTACTAAATCCCCTTTGCTGAAAAAACTTTGTTACATTTAAAAAATTATAATAACTTTTAAACTTTTTAAATTCATAAAAATATTAAATAATTTTTAAATTGTCATTTATTTATATGTTTTTAAAATTCATGTTTAATTAATTTATTTAAATTTTTAATTAATAAAAAATAACAATTAATATTCATATTCAGTTATTTTTACAAAACTATGAAATTTATAAAATTTGAGAAGTATATAAAGTTCTTCCTCGACAAGTATATAAAGTTTCTAGTGCCTTCCATGTGGTCCACTCTTACAAAGTGAGACATCATGATTAACGCTCTGGAATGAGATGCTTAACAACCAGCAGGTAATCCATAAATGTATAAATAACCGTAAACAATTGGAGATTCACTGGAGAGTTCAGGATGAGAGAGTGAGCCAACGTGAGAACGCTATAAAATGCTTGTGACTATGGAGACCCGTAAATTGTAATATGTAAAAATAAACATTAAAAGTGAGAGATCCAGTTGGTAAGTACAGGGGAAGAGATTCTATCGTACATTTTTTCCTCGTTGTCATGTTAACAGAAAAGAGAGCAGCAAAATGGAAATTTAAAGGAACGAACAAGATATATTGCTCATAAGAAATTTCTACAACCAATGACAGCCGATCATTCTTGCAACTACCACTTCCCTTTGAAGATTAAATTTAGATTTGCACAACGTCTGAGACATGCAAATGAGTTTCTACCTATGTCCGCCACCTCTCTAATTATTTAATCTCTGGTCTCACATTGACTCATTAGAGGGCGTCAGGAACGCACTTCGAAATTTTCAATTAAACAAAGAATAAAGGAAAAGTTACTCTGTTTGTCAACAAAAAAGAATGGAAACGACAATACCTTAGATTCATGGTATATTCTTGCGCCCATTTAGAGAAAGTACTCGAAGACACTGTATTCCTATTAATTAATGCAGACACCCTCCCTTGCAGTGGAAAGATAAACAAGCTGGACTAAAATAGTGAAAGAAAGCAGGTGAATTTGTGGGCGAGACATAAATGTAAACTGTGTCTGCCATGTGATGGGACGGGAATCATTGTCAGAATATTAAATTGATGGTTAGCTGGAGTGAGGGGCTGGAGGAATCTTATAGCTGAAATACTACCCATTCTCACAGATACCTTCACACTTGTGCTCCTGTTTCTTCTGGTTCCTACCACAGAGGGTGGTTTTATTTGGTTCCAGATTGTTAAATCGCGTGTCACACCAGCGCTTCGTTGTGAATTTCACATCCTGTGAACTCCAAAGGACAAGGATTTTGTGTTGATTAACCATCTGTGCTTTCGTATGCCTAAATTTGAGGACTCTGGGAGTGTGCGTGGAGGCTTTGAGTAAAAAGTTCTGGTAACCTAATTGATAGTGACAGAGTATTCCTCTACACTCTCAAAGAATTTCAAGAATGTACGTTGAAATAAACTGCAATGTGCTGAAACATTCGTTCGTTGTTTTCTCTTTCTCTTTGTGATCGATTACGGATTTTTCTTAACACCCTTGGAGCTCTATTATTAAGCTAAGCTTCTTCTTTGCACTTTATCCCATATTAGGGTTTTTTCTTAACACCCTTGGAGGTCTATTATTAAGCTGAGCTTCTCATTCGCTCATTATTACAATTTTGGACTTTGGAAAAGACACAATGAGGTTTGGTTTCTTGTCAATATGGGCCGCTCTCATGCCATCATGTGCTCTACCGTCCTCCTTCACTGTGGAAGCTAGGCATATGACCTACAAACCTCGACCTGACCTTCATCACGACAAGGAGGAACAGAGCTTCTTTCAATATGTATGCGTGAGAAGGAGCTCGGAGAATATACTGGCAGCTAACCAGTTCAAAGTGTCAGTATTATATTGTCCTGGTCATAACGAGGGCCACAAAATCAAGGAGGCTGAAACCCTAGCGAGCAAGGCCGGTGGAACTCAAATTTTTTAACGGCCTAAAAATGCGCCAGCAAAGAAGACGGGCATTGCAGTGATGGCGTTTTGTCCATCATAATCCGGCAATAGCGCAGGGATATGCCATGATAATCCTCCTGACCGAAGTTTCTAGAACGATCTGGCTAGTCAGTAATATCTACATGTTTGTTTTGTTTTTTTGTTTTGTTTTTGTTTTGTTTCAATCTCACTTCTTCACCTCTGTGAACATCACCCAATGCAATGTTCAAAAATCATGAGAAATTAGTCAGTTACGACTACCTCTCATGGAAATATTCCATGGTCATACGTTTGAATGACTTACTTAACGCAGTTGAATCCCAAAAATGATATCTAATATAATGCACTGCGTAATCCCCCATACTTAAATTCAAAAAGAGTCAAGGGATCTCTACTTGAATAGTTCATGAGTCACAATACTTGCTAAGGTTTTGCAAATGGGTTAGCAAGCTAAGTGGGCTTGATTGTGGGAAAAACTCCACAGTTAAGCGCGCTTGAGCCAAAGGAGTTCTGGGATGGGTGACCTCCTGGGAAATCCCGGTTACCGGGTGCAAGCCCCGGAAGAAATGATTGATGCTATGTGATTCGTTCTCCACATTTCACAAGTTTCAATCCCACTTCTTCACCCCTGTGAGCATCACCCGATGCAATGAGTGCTAAGTGAACTATTCAAAAATCATGAGAAATTAGTCAGTTACGACTACCTCTCATGGAAATGGTCACCCAATGCAATGAGTGCTAAGTGAACTATTCAAAAATCATGAGAAATAAGTGAACTATTCAAAAATCATCAAAAATCATGAGAAATTAGTCAGTTACGACTAACTCTGGTGATGCAATGAGTGCTAAGTGAACTATTCAAAAATCATGAGAAATTAGTCAGTTACGACTACCTCTCATGGAAATGGTCACCCGATGCAATGAGTGCTAAGTGAATTATTCAAAAATCATGAGAAATTAGTCAGTTACGACTACCTCTCATGGAAATGGAAATGGTCATACGTTTGAATGACTTACTTAACGCAGTTAAATCCCAAAAATGATATCTAATACGTGTATTGGTCGTTTTTGAAGATGCCTTGAATTGTGCTTACTTTATGAGTCTTCAAGAGTTTCAGAGTTTTTCTCATGGTGCCTTATTAGATTGCGATGAAAAATAAACAATTGAACAAGTAGCGATGAATTAATTGCGGCAATAACTATATTAACTCAGATCAAAATGGTCAAACGATGAGGTGCAGATCGATCCCTAACATATGGAATCAGATTCCATAGTACAATCTCTTGTTTTTCTATTTTATTATGTTTTTCTACTTTATCACATTAGTGATAGCTAGACACAGAACATATCAGATTCCATGTTGAATCTCATGCTTTTGTAATTTATAACTTCAATAATATTAAAGAAGGACAAACGAGCGACAACATTTAGCTTTTGGCTGTCACAAAACGGTGGTTCCATCTCACCCATCTCACCCAAGATGGAATTTGTCAGCCAAAGGAGAGCGATGTATAGTATAACACGAAAAAAAAAGAGTATACGTGGGAAATGGTAATTATTCTCTCTAGTGCTACTAGTTGATCCCTGAACTAGTAGTTGATCCCGGAGCTTAAATCTATTGGGATTTCTGATGGACATGGACGAGCTTAAATAATTGACGAGGTTAAATAATTGACATAGTTTATGTCGTAGGATTCTGGAATATTTTGACAATTAATAGTTGATTTTATGTTCTACGGATCCTAGATTCTGGGAACCAACAATGCCAACTGTTAATTTGTTCACTAAAAATTCAAAAAACAAATTGATGGATGGAGTCTCAGACTAATCTGCTCTACATTATTTTATGGAGTTGTCTATAATGTGACTTTTTGGAGATTCAGGTGACGGAATCCGGCAGAAGAAATGAGGTTAAATCTTGATTTTTAGCAGTTAAAATGGTTTTTTAACTGCATATTTGGATTCAGCGCTCTGGAAAATCCCTGGGAGCCATTGATTGTGCAGAAACTAGCTATCAAATTTGGGATTCCAATGAATTGCTGCCGGATTTTGACCGGAAAAATCTGCCAGAAAGACTTTAAAAATTCGGGTTATAGACTACTGCTTATTTTATTTGTATGTTTTTATATATTATTAGTGGAAGCGACGGAATGAATCAAATTATTCATGAATGCGTATTTGTCTATTCGACTATTCATGAATGCGTATTTGTCTATATGTTTTCAGTGGAAGCAACGGAGTGTATTTGTCCATATAAGATTTTTCATGAGTGTTATACTGAGTGTATTTGTCCATTCAATTCTTAGAGTTGGTAACGAACAGATCCGTTCGGTTCGGTAAGATCCGTTCCGTTCAGTTTGTAAGTGACTAGATCTGTAAATTTGTGTGCAGACTGCCACGCTGATGGTTTTATTTGTTGTGTGGTCCAGAGGAAAAGCGTTTGATTGCAAGTGACGGCTGAGGGTATTAAAGCCTGTGATTTCTTGTCCACGGTCATTAAAGCCATTAAAGCCTGTAATTTCTTGTACATCTTGTTCATTTAATGTGTGCGGACTTTTTTCGCTGCCACCAGCTTAAGCGTGGATCGAACCGGTGGAGTAATGTCAGCAGCATCATTTGTTGGTTTTGTTTCAATGATTCTAATGTCATTTTCATA
The DNA here is from genome assembly GCA_000404065.3 of Pinus taeda. Classification (NCBI taxonomy): domain Eukaryota; kingdom Viridiplantae; phylum Streptophyta; class Pinopsida; order Pinales; family Pinaceae; genus Pinus; species Pinus taeda. Next base: position 7,069 of record APFE030810203.1, read on the forward strand.
TCCCGCCCTACGTTCCCGTTCTCTACACTCTTCATCATATAAATATTTCGTTAGTCAAAATCTTCCCATCTTGGAAGAGGCCTTTTGACGTGGAATTGGAGTCGTTGGAGTCCACAATGGAACAAGTGGACCTGCTTTGACATGAGTTGACTGACAAAGTTTGTTGGCTACTTATTTTGTCAATAGAAGAAATCCTAATAGGAGCAACTCTTACACGTACATAGTCTTACTTTTGATCATTGTAGCCATTGATGGATTAGTGGCCATGATTAACGTTCAACAATTTTGTGGGAAAATGGTTGATTTACATATAAGTGTTTCACGAAGCTTTTATACTTTCCACACCAGGTGAACTATTACACCAGTTGTGAACTCTTACACCAGTACGACACCTTTAGCTTATGTTAGACCACTTCCTTCCAACTTTATAGTGAACCTCACTTTTCATGAAGGTAGAAAACACCAAATTTCATCTATGGAGGCACGACAAATTTCAATTCATGCACCAATTATATTTCATTAAACTATTATACCTCTATTGTTGCTCTCTCGCTCTCTTCTTCCTGCTCAAAGATTACCTTGACATCATTGGCATTGAAGTTGACATCAATGCCACAGTGCCAATTTCTTTAAATGGAGCAAAATTTTCATTAGACCAAAACTTGCAGCCAGTAGGGATCTATAAGAGGTAGTTAAAGCATATTGTGATACAATAGAGAGTGTTGACTTCTGGTTTATAATAATGTACTTGTTACACATGTTTTGTGTGGATTGAGTTGGTAACCTATGTTTTGATACCAATTTAAGTGGAGTATGATTACAATTAGCAAGTGCCTAAAAAGGTGCAGAAAGAGAGATAGATTTTTTAAATTAGAAAAATTGTATTTGGATTTCCATAATCAAACAAATAATAATTATTATATTAAATTTAAGTTATATATATATATCATTGGGCGAAATTCAATTAGACATGTATGTCACATGTTTTTATTTAGTGAATTTCATATCTTCAGGGTTTGATATATAGGGTTATGATCATGAAATTTTTTTGTACTACTAACCATATTTTTTAATTAACATGGGATTCAAGTACCTTAAACAATCCTCGTAACAAATTATCTGCATATTTGCCACTAAGAAGAGATGTTCATGTAGCTATAAAAGTCAAATGAGAATACCTTACCATCATGAAAGGATTTTCATAATGAATGTTGAGTTATTGAATAGACATTTGGCATGGCTCACACACTCTTCAACACCCTCCAACCTTTCAAAAAACATGCTCTCGCGTCTCATTGTGAAGAATGTGATGCAAAAAATCCGGGGAGATTACGATAGATCGTACATTGAGGTTATCATTACTCCTCGTTGAGAAAAACTGTAAAACAATATACCAATTCCTTCAGAGATACTAAATGTTATGAATCCTTCATCATTCTCCTGTTCATCGTGTTAATCATTCATGTTATCAAGGTGTGGTTTAGTGCAATCACCCCCATACGAAAAAATGATGTATTTCAAGATAAAATTTCATCTTCTAGAATATCTCTCTAAAAATGACTAATCTTTAATAACCTACATAAAATGTGCACAGTGAATAGTAATTTGTTTAAAAAACAGATTTTTGTAATATTTCACCCTCTTTTAGATTTGATAATTTATTTGATTTTAAAATTATTTTTTGATATAAATAAATTTAAATGTTTTTTATTTTTTATTTCTTTAATAAATATTTCCAAATTTAAATTTCTAAACTTATTACGAAATGACAAATTTTCATTACTTAAATATATTTAATATTTTAAACTAATTAAATTATATGATGTCAAACATTAAAATTTACAATGTATTTCATATCCTCACTCAAACCTCTTTGAAATTAACACCCATGTAAAATCAACATTCATTGTGTTTAATTAAACCTCCAAAGAATTTTGGATTTCTTTACTTGTACCATCTGTTTTGATGTGAATCTTTTCTCTGTGAAATTGTACATGCAAAAGTCCATAGAACATTCTCAAAATTATATATTTCTATATAAATAATTATAAAATGCTATTGATTTATGCACTTAATTTTAAACTTTTTAATTTTTATCATATATACCTATTAATGTATTATAAAACATATAAATTATTTTATAAAATATTTTCAAATTAAATTTTAAAAATACATATAAATCAATATTTTAGATAATAATAATACAATGCGGTGTAGTTCCTTAGAAAGGTGGGTTTCGTACTGAAGGTCACGAGTTCAAATCCCCACGATTAACCCAGAGCTATGGACTATGGACACGGGCGGGCCCAGTTCCCAAGGGTTATAGTGGTAGCGGTTAGAATCACCTCGTGTTACGCGAGTTGGCAGAACTGCCAGTTCTGATTCTCTGCAATAAAAAAATAAATATATTATATATAATTATAAATTTTAGATAATAATAACAACATTCATACGACAATAACCTGAGAGATAACCATCAACAACAAACGAAAATCTAAAATATAACCATAAATATAAAACATATCTTTACCATGTCTAAAGAACGCAATCTTTAAACAAAGAAATATTCAATACCTCATGGGCGAGACTGTTCTAAACTGTGTGAATAGAGTGTGCAAATACCGTAAATTTCATAATGAAATTCATATATTCCCCGATATCATATTGTTGAGTTGAGAAAATGAATTTACCATTCAGTGTGGATTTGCTATTTTTTTTTTACAGAAAGACAGTCTGACTTTTTTTCAATCTTCTCCAAAATATTACCCAAATCCCCAAAAAGCCAAAAAAATCACTCATCGCTCATCGATATCTATTGAAATTGTTGTTGATAAAAGGAAAATGGACAGTTAACTTAGAGCTTCTCGCTGACTCTAGTCCTTCATGCACGTTCTCTTATAACAAATTCCTACGTAAAGTAGGAATAAAGTTGCCAATACTTTAGGTCTCTTGGCTAACAAGAGCTACTAAAAAAACTACATAGTTGTAAAAAGGAAGCATGCTCTTTGTCAAATGTGAGACCATTCATGATTTCAGAAACAATCAAATAACCATCTCCAAAGAAAAGATGCATTTATTTGTATCTTTTAAGTGGAGTTTGAACTTTAGAAATTTGTTTTTCTTCTCCATATTCCAATGTCGAGCTATATATCCTTAAATTCTTTCAAATAAGAATTCAATGAGAGAATTTAAAATTGATGTTAATAGAGTTGTGAGCTCAAATTCACTACTACATACCTAAAATCTTAGAAAGACACCGTTTCCTTCAGCCTCGAATTTATTGTCCTCCTAAGTTATATTTCTACCTACGAGTACAACAAAGTAGATAAGCAAGGCTGCACTAGACTATTAGATTGACAAAAACAAAATATTAAGTTAAATTTTCTGTGTCTTGTGGGCACCTTTAAGGTATCAAAGCATAAATGTAAAATATGAAATGTATTGTAGAATTTTGGCTATTTCGAGTTTCTTAACACTTAGGCAATCAATTGCACTACCTTGCAATCTAGGAAAAAATTAACTTAACATATGTAGAAAAAAAGAGAAGTAGAGACAGAGAACAGATGAAAGAAATAACAGAATGAACCCTTGTTCAGATACACGAAGATATGATTTTTATTGAATGGATGAATACTCCGCACTGCCTTATTCATGTGCTATTACATTAATTTTATATCATGTTACATAACTAACTATTCCGCCTAACTACAATACAGTTCCGCCTAACTACAATACAGTTTAAGGAAAACCTAACGACAGTTAAAAAACCTAACTAAATTTGTTGTCAAAACTAACAAACTCCACCTTGACAACAATTTCCTAATTTCTTGCCCATGCCCATTCATCATCTTTTCTGCAAGCCAAGAGAA
>APFE030810206.1:0-13717 GCA_000404065.3 Pinus taeda
ATTACACATCTATTTTATAATAAATTATAAAACATAACCAAATATAAAAAAAAATGTTTATTGTTGGTAAAGTATCACGAGTATGTCAACTTTATAAAAATATGAATTTTATAATTTAAAAAATGATAACACTAATTTAATTATATAATTAAAGGGTAAAAAATTATATTCTTAAGTCTAATTATAATTAAAAAAAATTACTTTATGACACATTTCACATTATTAAATTGATATGGATAAACTAATTTAATGTTTATGAACTATTTATATAGTTACATTAGTTATTCTTATTTTTTTTGTTCGATAAATGGATCTTTTCATTCATAAGAAAAATTTACATATAGCTTGAATTTCCGAACCAAGACTAAGATACAGTGGTTTTTTGAAACTAATAATCTTCCTACCAAAAACTGACTATGATAATGATAACGACATGGAAGACTCTGATTTCAAGAGGAAAATTCATGTGACTTTTGCATGACTTTCCCCTAGTTCACCTTTAAGTGTTTTCTTGGATTAGTGTCATGTTGCTATTGCAACCTCGTTTTTAGCTTCTTTACTCAAGACCACCATGAAGTCCATCATTTAAAACCAAGATTGAAGTGTCAGGTAATCAATTCCAACCATTTTCTTCGAAGATGGACCTTACACAAAATCATAACCTCTTGAGATAACATGTATTTAACATATTTTACATGTCATTATGCCACAAGGGAAACCAGTCATTGGTCATCTAGATCCATATCTTCTAGCAAGTATTTTACTTTATCCTTTTCCAATGGGGACCTTATCATTTCCTGTAGTTATGAACTTTTCTAGTGCCCTTTAAGATACTTTTACGTTACATCTAAGCAGATATGGGATTCACCTTTTGTTGATTGCATGCTTGATGGAATGTTTAATTACTCTTGGGGCTCCTTTGAAGAGTCTATTTTTGATATAGGGATTTGATTAGGATTTGGTGTACCCTAGGCAATCAAATTTCTTCTTCATTGGGGGGTTTTCCATGAATCAAATGTATCTTTTTGAGAAGCATTTTTTTGAAACTATTCCTTGGTAATCATTGGACAATCCCTAATAATATGTCCATATTCATGAAAATGTTGTCATCTAAAGGGGACATTCGTAATCTAGAGATTTCTTCCAAACACTATCATGATAGTATGTGTATGGATGGAAGAGAGTAGGATAAATTCATGTATACATAAATCCATGCCTAAGAAGTGTACCAATAGCATGAAAAGTTTTTTGATGGCATTTTCGATGCCCTCAAGGCTTTCCACCTCCAAATATGGCTTGGGAAGATAATAGAGATGGTCCCACATCGAGGCAGCAAGGAAATTCTCCTTCTATGAATTATAATACTCATTCCAAAATCACATGAGGAGCTCTGAATTTTTGAAAAAATATGCCTCCCCTTCAAAATCCTTCGATCTATCTTCCTATCTAAACTATCATCTTTAAAAACAAATCTTGGCCCCTAACTCCAATTCTATTTGACATTGGGTGTTGCATTTATTTTAGATCCGCCCAATCAAAACCTTTTTAGAGGGCCATAATAAATTTGCACATCAATTCATGATCCTACATTTATTGGATATATTACCTAATATTACTATATTTAACCTCATAATTTGGATCTTGCACTTCCTTTCACACAAACCACCCTAGATTCTTAGGTTACCACAATGCATCTAATGAAGAGTTTGCTACGAAACCATAAGCCACATAATCCCCTCTTTGCCCACTTGATCTTTGAAAAGGATGCCATACGTGAGGAGATTCATTGGGAATACCAATGTATTTATAATTATTATGAACTCCCAAAGAGGGCAGGTCCCCCTCTTACAAAGTGAAGAATAGATAGATGGATATGTAAAAGAAACCCAAGAATTTATATAGTAAAACTTTAAATTTCATTTTAATTTTTTAAATATTGAAAATCATCTCATTTCAGTAGCTAAAGATATCTAATCTATAAAGGAGATTTAATGTCTAACATGAAATATATATCTATATATCTATATATATACTCAGAAAATAATAAATATGATGTTACGCTATTGTAGTGTTAGATTATAAAATAATATGTAAAAGTACAAAGTAATAAAAATAATAAGTTCTATTAAATTTACTATATTGTAAACAATTTATTTAAAAAAATTATTCATAATACTCATATTACTTTAAAATAATAATAATAATAATTCAATTTATGTTCTCAAAACTTCATCTTAAAATTTTATTATTTTAAATATATATAATATAGATAATATTATTAAACTTAATACAATTTGCTTCTATAAATATATAATAAATGAAAAATTAAAATATAATTATTCAAATTCATACTATACTTAAAAAAATATTTAACATTATAAATATTAAATTCACTCTAATTCAATTTAACCCAACCAATATATCTCAATTTTCATATTGGTAGCCATGGTTCTTTTTTTCCGTTGTTTTTTGGGTTCCTTTCGTGTTGTTACTTGCTTTTAACAAAATAACATTAAAGATTATATATTTTTTTAAATCTTTGCAAAGTATATTACGTTTAATATGTTTGTAATTTTATTATTTTCACAAAATAATAACTATATTAATTTAGAATTTCAGTTTTTGCTAATTACATATTAACTTTTAATATTGGTTAATTAATTTTATTAAATAATATTTTACATAATTCTTTCATTTATCTTTCTTTTTTTTTCATCTATATTTAATTTCATAGTTTTACCAGTGTCTACATGTGAGAAACTTCATGGAGCTTATTTTTTTGTTTCCTTGATATAAGATGATGTGGTTGTTGTGTGAAAACCACATGGATTCCACTCATTCATGATGAATAAATGATCTAGAGGGGTTCTATTATTTCTTTGGAATATTTACAAGTTGAATATTAATGAGGCCAAATTGGGTTTTAATTGATCTTAAAAGTTGTATCTTAGTGGGGTCATAACATTCCTTCCAAGCCAAAGAGCCCAAAAAAAGGACTTCAAAACTAATAGACAATTAATTCAAGATTTGGGTGAATTTCTAGGCAATTTAGGGAGTTTTTCCCATGACACTTTCTTTCCTCCTCTAAGATCTCAATGATGAAGGTTCTCGTATGGATTATAAGGGGCCTTAATGGAAAAATCAAGCATCACATTCTAAAAAGAAAGATTTCTATAGAAAATCTTGATATCCTTTTAATATAAGAGACCAGATGTGATCTCCTCATTCTAAGTCAGCTAGTTAGGTTGCATGCAACATACTAACGTCACACATATATGTCTGAGAGTTTAGCTCAAAGATTTTTCATCTTTTTAAATAATTTCTTAATCAGGAACCGACTACCTGGTCTAATGGAGATGATAAACACCCTCGAGAATGTGTTATGCATAAAGGGATGAAATGGAGTTTCAATTTATGCCTACCATTCTTCCTTTCTGCAGGTAATTCTATTAAGCTAATAAAATCTTGCTACTAAAATCCTATTTCCCATATCTTATTGTGGTTCCATACCAAAATCATGCATGACCATACCAGTTGTATACCATGACCCCATGCATGACAATAATAACCTTCATAGCATAAAATTTTACCCAAAGAGAGAGCAACCCACCCTAATACCACCTTGTAATCGCCTCCAACATTTATCAGCTTTCACCAGTTTTCCCAGGGTAACTATGAGTCGAGGGTCACTATGATGGGACTCAACTCCTATATGATCTTAAGAAAATGGATTCGACAACTTAAGACCTTATTGACTTCCCTCATGTATTACAGGACCTCTACGAGCTACCCAACCCTTCTAGGTGTCTAATGCCTAAGCTAAATCTCTTTTTCATTGACCTATTCTCTCAGTTGCTCCCATTACAAGGCCTCTAAGAAATTTTAAACATTCAGTTGCTACCATATTTATTTTCCTTGTGACTATGAACTTTTCCAATCAGTTTTATACCATTGACCTTGAACTCTAACCCATTTTTTGAGGGCTAGGACTAAAGCCTCTACCCAAAACTCAATGAAACTTCCAAGAATGATTAATAACATAGGAAAAGATATTATAAACCAAAAAAATGAAGAAGAACTTGACCAAACACCTCCCAACAAGGACAAATATTTTATCAAACACATGGTAAACATGCAAACTACACATCATGAATGCATATTTGAATATAGGAATTTGAAACTTATCTGGAAGGAAAAATTCCTTTTCACAACTTTTGCGTAACACCAATTAGGTAATGCATTCATTAAGAAGACATTCATTAATTAAAATGTGATAAAAGCCATACTTAGGTCTGGCATATAACCATGTTTATAACCAACATATTATCAAGTAGATAACAAGGATAGAACAGCTATTAAAGCCACATAATAACAAGTATAATTACCCATCCATGACAAGAGAAACTTAGTTCTTATTAATCATATGCGAAAGCCAACCAAGTCAGGGACTTCCATATACCACCTAACTTTAGATTGGGTTGAACCAAATATTTCTTTCATCCAATCACCCCCACGCCATATTGCAAGATTGAATGTGGAATCTCATGGGATAAACCAATCCACAAATAAACAAGAGAATCCATAGGGTAAACCAACTCCACCCTCACCATACGACAATCTCACTTGACCTAGTCCCTAGATCACAAAACCAAACTGAGCTTGGATGCCTCAAAATTCCTTCACCATCCCTTGAGGAATCTTCCTATCTATACCCACCTATTTAGGGCTTCCTAGAGAAAACCATTTCTACCCCCAACCCTTGGGTTTTTCCTCACACCACCTCATGCAGAACCAAAACCTTTCATCAATCGATAGCTCAACCAAGAAAGAATCCTCTCACACCACGTTTACGCAAAAATAGGAAGGAAAGGCTAAAACCACAGTCGAAACCCGACAAAACCCATGCAAACAATAACAAATTAATTGAATACAGACATGCACATACCATGCATGCCAAACCCAACTAGGAAATCATATATGCTATGTGTTACCTGTAAGTATTCTCATTAAAGTTGTTTGATGAAACCTTTCCTTTATTGATTCTTGTGTTCCTTTGCTTTCCTTGTCCTTCCTTTCCTTGTTTGCTTTCCTTGTCCTCTTCGTTCTCCTCTCCTCTTTAAGACTAATTGCAAAAAAATAGAAAATGGTCCCAAACTAATGCTATGATGTGTTTTTATTATTTATGTGCCTAATTTCTTCATTTTCATTAATTTTCCTTGAATTTCCTCCTCAAATGCGACTTGTGACCTTTCACCTCCATTTTATTGTATTTTCCTTTATTTTCATAAACAAAATACCAATAATGGATTTTTACCTTTTCAAAGCCTTATTCATTGCCTTTGTTAATTTCTCCTTAGCCATACAATTCAATGATGTTTGTGAAAACAATATGTATGTAAAAGCTTAGCAACATACAAACTTAATAGGGAGTGACAGAAGACAGAGTGGAAATGAAATTGTGCAGAACTAGCATTTGGAGTAGAATACTGGAGTTGGGTACCATGGAGGGGTGAGAAGGGGGGAGTTCTACTCCCTCCTACAGTCATGTAGCCTCTAATCATTTCAAGAAGCCCATGGAAGTGGAAATCGGGTATACCGAAAGAGGAAACAGTTAAACAATAGAGAAGAAAGGATGGCAGAAATGCAGGAGGAAGTCAAAAGGGAGAAATGTAAAGAAGTAGACAGTAAGAATGTTGACCCTAGAATTCAAACAAGACAATGGAAACCCAAAGCTTCCATCACACCCCGAGTGGCGTTAAGTGACCTAGCCCTACAAGCGCATAGGGAGCACATGTCGAGTTATGCAGTGATTTGCAAATTCATGGGGTTATGGCCTACATAGAAGACCCTACACACATGGATAAAGAACCATTTGAAACCTAAGGGAGATATAGATCTACACCTTGGATCCAAGGGTTTCCTAAGAGTTGTGTTTACAAACCTCAAGGATAAGGATAGGATATTTGAAGGAGGACCCTACTTCTATGTGACTACAGGTCTCTATATGTGACCTTGGGTGATGAACTTCATCCTGGAGCGAGAAAAAATTACTTTGGTGCCAGTACAGATAAGACTTTATTCCCTACCTCTAGATTATTGGATGTTGAAATCACTAAAATCCATAGGTGATAAACGATGGCATTTAAAAAAGATATTAGAGGCCACAGTTCATAGGAAATATACCTCCTTGACCAGAATATGCATGGAAATGGACCTTTCTGGGGCCTTACTGGATGAATGAATTCGAGAAGTTTTTGATGAAGATCGAGTGGAGGCGGTGGATTACGAGCACATACCCTTTAGATGCTCCAAAAGCCATGAACATGAGCGCCTCTTCAAAGACTGGCCTTTAAATAAAATGGAGAGAAGTTTCAAAGTAACCTCAGGTAAAGAGACTGAAAGCTTTAACAAAGTTGGAGGCAAAGGAAAATGAGGAAGAAAGAACCCAAAAGAAATATATGAGGAAAAACAACCTAGTCATAATAAGTTCAAGATATTAGAAGAAGAAGAAGAGGAGGATAAAATGAAACAAGTTTTGAAGGACAATCTAGCAAAGAAGGAAAAGGAGGACAACACGGAGGATAGACCTGACAAAAGTCAACAATAGGAGGATCATCCCAGTAGGATGGAACTTGATAGGGACTAAGAAATGACCTCAAGCGAAGTGGGAACAAACGAACATGAGCTATAGTATGTACTAGAAAGGGAACATCTCGATTTAGAAGAGTTCCTGTAGGAAGGAACTACCAAAGGAGTGGACTCACTACCTTAAGAGGAATTTAACAGAGTGCAATAGCTCTTTGTTTGGAGAACTCAAGCGAAGTTTTATGGGGGTAAAGAGAAACCATGATAGTCAGGATAACGAAGGAATCAAAACTATCGAGGCAATAGAGGGAGAAGCTTCCAAGAACCCAGGAAGAAAAAGAGGAAGAAAAGGACAAAATGAGTTGCTGAATGAATGTGGAAAACTCATGATAAACTCAAGTAACATGAAAGACCTAACTAGTTACTCATTTACAAATCTTTATTAATAAATCTTACAACATGGAATATTAGAGGTCTAGGAAGTAAAAGGAAACAACGAAATCTCAGTAACAGAATGAAGGAAGAAAAACCAGATTTGGTTTTTATCTAGGAAACAAAATGTTCTGTAGACAAAATAAGAGAGATACATAGCAAGTGGCTTATTATGTATAAATATCTAGAAGTTAAATGAGAAAACATAGCAAGGGAAATTCTTACAATGTGGAACCCTCAAAAACTTGGCATCCTAGATGTTGAACCATCCATGAACTACTCTTCTATGGTCATCCAACCTTTGGTGGACAAGGAAGTTTTTTTGATCACGAATTTCTATGGTCCACAAAAGCTTGAATATAAATTTAAGCTCCTAAGCTCCCTGGGGGATATAAGAGAAATACATATGGGCATCCCATGGATTTTGGGAGGGGATTTTAATATGATCAAATCTCTTTCCGAAAAAAAAGGAGGGACTAGATAGATAGGCAGAGCTTCCATAGCTTTTTAGAACTTCATTACCAATATGAGGCTAGTAGATATAGAAACCTCCAATGGCCTCTTGACCTAGAACAATAAAAGGGGAGGGGCTGCTTGAGTGGCCTTTAAAATTGATAAATTCGTTATCTTTGAGGACCTTATTCTCTCAGGCCTTGACTTGTCAACCATGATTCTCCCTTTTGGAGGCTCGGATCACTACCCATACAGTTAGAAGCATCCTTTATAGGAACGCCAAGATATAGACCTTCCAGATTTGAAAATATTTGGCTTACCCACCCGAACTTCTACAACAATATTGAAAAATGGTGGGCAAAATATTTGAATGTTTAAGGTACTAAAATGTTCCTTCTGCAACGTAGGCTAAAACACATAAAACTCGGGCTTAAATATTGGAACAAGAATGAGTTTGGAAATATCCTCGAAGCAATAAAACTAGTTGAAGGAAAGCTTCAGGATATTAACTTGGAGCTCATCACTAAGGGATTCACTGAGGAGGGTAAGAAGCAAGTTGATTCGCTTCATCAAGCATGGGAAGGCTTATGTAAGCAAGAGGAATTCTTCTAGAAACAGAAATCTAGAGTTCAATGGTTAAAGGAAGGAGACAGGAATACAAGAGTTTTTCACAAATCCACTATGGATCATCGATCTCATAACATGATTCTAAAACTGAAAGATACGCAAGGAAATCAACTCAATACCCAAAAAGAAATAGAATCTGCTCTCGTTCAACATTTCTAAGGCATAGCAAAGGAGCCCCTTATAGATAGATCAAATTTTATTAATGACTTCACTAAACACATTCCTAGGCTTGTGACAAGAGAAGATAATTATAATCTAAACAAGAGAGTGAATGAACAGGATGTCAGTGAATTCATCAAAGAAATGCAAAATGGGAAAGCTCCTTGCCTGAATGGTTTTAATGTTGAATTTTTCAAAGCATGCTAGAATATAGTCAAGCAAGAAATTTTAGAGGTGGTAGAGGACTCAAGGAAAAACAAAACTATTTTGAAAGAGCTCAACACCTCTTTCATAGCCTTGATCCCAAAGGAGGAAAATGCTGTGACACCAGATAGATTCAGACCCATAGCATTATGCAATGTGGTGTACAAAATTATTTCCAAAATAATTACAAATAGGCTTAAGCCCCTTCCTCTAACGCTAGTGTCAGAGGAGCAAACGAGACATGTGGAAGGTAGACAAATTCTAAATAATATTATTCAAGCTCATGAAGTGATCCACTCTTTGAAGAGTAATAAGCAGCCAGGCATTATCATACAACTTGACCTTGAAAAGGCTTATGACAAGCTTAGTTGGGCTTGCATCAGGGAAGTTCTAAAATCTTATGGCTTTGACCATGACTAGATAAGATGTGTAATAGCCCTCGCTTCCAGCTCAAGCTTTTCAATTCTGCTAAATGGCTCACCATCCAAAACCTTCAAGCCTACAAGAGGTCTTAGACAAGGAGATCCACTCCCCCCCTTCCTCTACAAGGAATTTATACAAGACGAGATTTGTGCACTATATTATCTCATAGGCTACAAGCCATACTTTTTAATACTTGTATCCATCTTCTATTTAGAGAAGTAGAGTATAGAAAGTTCACCTTCTAGCTACGTTTTCTCCCAAAATAGTTTAATAGGTCATATCTTGTGTCAAACCATGGTTTGTGAGTTTTTATTTCACTATTCTTTATTTTCTGGATAATTTTAATTTTCATGCATACATAATTAATAGGAATTTATAGTTCTCAAACTCTAAAGAGAAATAAAACCCTGATAGTGTAGATTTTGTATTTTCAAATCTAGTTTTATCATATATGTTTAACAAAACATTGAGTGGAATATCCACGATAGTTTAATGATCAAAATAGATTTGGCAAATAATCATATAGTAATAAATTAAAGTCTAATGATTGCTAAAATAAGGTTGATGATCTATTTAATTAGTTAAGTATGTTGAAGGGGAGAGACTTGATGCCAAGAAGATGTGTGATGGTTACTAACAACACATCATAAAACTTGATTAGCTAGAAAGGACAAAGGATTTAGTAGATCCATGAGCATCTACTCATAATCAACATCACTTATTTACGAGCATAGTAAGAGGGAAACTTATACCTATTATTTTGTATATGTGTGGGTGCTAACTAAGTGCTAACCAAGTCTCAAGTCACACTAATAAGACTTGTGTGTCATGCAAATAATTGAAAAGTTTATAATGGTGAGGATGCGAGGGAATCAAGGAAGAGGAGATTCATCACAAGGAACACCTCCTTGAAGAACCCCATTATCATCACTAGAGCTAGCTCTCATATTGTGCTCCCTAGAGGTAAATAATGAAATTTTAAGACGGCACCAAACAACTGAAGGGGAATTAGAGCACCTTCCATTAGGGGTGGAAAATATCGAGGGATCGAGGGACTCTAATAGATTATCTCCAACTAAGGAAATTACTAGGGAGCTCCAAAATTTTAACCTCCTAGAATTTGCTCGAAATCATAATTATAATCTAAACAAGCGAGTGAATGAACAGGATGTCAGTGAATTCATCAAAGAAATGCAAAATGGGAAAGCTCCTTGCCTGAATGGTTTTAATGTTGACTTTTTCAAAGCATGCTAGAACATAGTCAAGCAAGAAATTTTGGATGTGGTAGAGGACTCAAGGAAAAACAAAACTATTTTGAAAGCGCTCAACACCTCTTTCATAGCTTTGATCCCAAAGCAGGAAAATGCTATGACACCAGATACATTCAGACCCATAGCATTATGCAATGTGGTGTACAAAATTATTTCCAAAATAATTACAAATAGGCTTAAGCCCCTTCCTCTAACTCTAGTGTTAGAGGAGCAAACAAGATATGTGGAAGGTAGACAAATTCTAAATAATATTATTCAAGCTCATGAAGTGATCCACTCTTTGAAGAGTAATAAGCAGCCAGGCATTATCATACAACTTGACCTTAAAAAGGCTTATGACAAGCTTAGTTGGGCTTACATCAGGGAAGTTCTAAAATCTTATGGCTTTGACCATAACGAGGGATCGAGGGACTCTAATAGATTATCTCCAACTAAGGAAATTACTAGGGAGCTCCAAAATATTAACCTCCTAGAATTTGCTCGAAATCATACCAATGAACAAGTTGAAGCATAGTGAGAGGGAATGACAAGATGTTTCACACTAAGAGCATATACATAGAGACATTCCAACATAATAATGCTTATATTGATTCATATTATAATTAATAAAAAAATTAGTATGACTTTCAAATTCTTAATTATAAAAAGTATTTCAATTAGGTTACTAAATGTAAGTAGATTCAACTAATTTTTATATATTATAAACACTTTATTTAGAAGAATACTAACCATATGTATATTACATTAAAAGAATGTTAAATAATGATAATTCATATTAGTAACCATGATATTTTATAATTTTATATTGAAGAATATTTTCATATTTAAAAATATGAAATTTATAAATAATATTGTCAAAAAACTTCCACAGAAGCCTTAAATCAAATATTGTCAAAGATGAGCATAAATTTTATGCTCCTAATGTTTGGAAAAATTCATATATATATGTGTGTGTGTGTGTGTGTCAAGTTAGAGATTTCAACATGATTGATCTTTCGCTTGAGAAACCACTACCTAGAATCATTTAAATCATCAATATCACAAAAAATTGCACAATAGATTTTTGTCTAAAACTACTAAAGTTCACAAAAGTTCACATCAAACTATACATCAAAACCAAATAAGTTACATAAATATATAGTTATTTTAATTAATATTAATTTCCTATAAAAATGTATTTATATAAATATAATTATTCTAATTCCTAATTCATATTATAATTAGAAAAGTAATTTATATTATAATTAGCAAAATATTTAAGGTTGTTAAGTATTATATTCAATATGAAATGATTTGAGCAAAGCAATGTTAGATTCAATTTAAGATTAGGATAGGGTTATTTGTAGACCCTCCTTTTGTTTCTCTCGTGTTTTTATTGATTTTATTTCAATGTTATTTGCTTTTAATCCAAATTTATGGATTAATAATTTTTTGTGGTTAAAAAATTATATTTATTTGATTTTTTATTTAACATAAGATTTTTAATATTTTATATTTATAGTATTGAAATATTAATTTAGGATGTAGAGATCAATTTCTTCTCTCTTGTATGGGCTAGCCTTAGGGTTAACGGCGTGCTTTTATTATGGAGGATAGTAGTAGTAATCATTTTTTTTTGAATTTTTTTATTTTTTAATTTGGAAAAAATTAAGTTGAAATCATGAATTGTATTATTTAAATTTGGTTTTTTTATTTTACATATAGATTTGGTACTGTAAAAAAACTCTGAAGCACTTAAATTTTGCAAAATTACCTATCAAACTTGTGCATAAATTACCTTGCAAGTATTTTACTTTATCCTTTTCCAATGGGGACCTTATCATTTCCTGTAGTTATGAACTTTTCTAGTGCCCTTTAAGATACTTTTACGTTACATCTAAGCAGATATGGGATTCACCTTTTGTTGATTGCATGCTTGATGGAATGTTTAATTACTCTTGGGGCTCCTTTGAAGAGTCTATTTTTGATATAGGGATTTGATTAGGATTTGGTGTACCCTAGGCAATCAAATTTCTTCTTCATTGGGGGGTTTTCCATGAATCAAATGTATCTTTTTGAGAAGCATTTTTTTGAAACTACTCCTTGGTAATCATTGGACAATCCCTAATAATATGTCCATATTCATGACAATGCTGGCATCTAAAGGGGACATTCGTAATCTAGAGATTTCTTCCAAACACTATTAGAAAACATGTAGTGAATGCAAAATAGCCAATTTATTCTCTCTCTAATAACAGGGACCCTTGTTAGGTCAATTTGATTCGGTTCAAGTCAAGTTCTGTTCACTCACGTTCTGCTAGTTTCCAGGTATATATTTTGTCGGGAGAAAACATATAGTGAAGGCAAAATAGCCAATTTATGCTCTCTCTAATAACAGGGACCCCTGTTAGGTCAATTTGATTAGGTTCAAGTGTAGGTCTGTTCACTCAGGGATTTCATCTTACCATTCATTGTAGGGTTGGCTAATTTTCTTTCATATTTTTGTGCCCTTGCATCAATATTCACACGAATAAAGGTAACAGTGTACCATAAACTCAAAGCATGCCTAATGTTGTTCTGCTTAGCTAAACAATGCACTACAAGCAGGTGAACCCTGACAGCAACATCTACAATTGTAGCTAAAGCATTGATCTCAATTATTGGGAATGCAATCAAAACTCTGTACTCACCTCTCGTGAGGATAGGAAGACTTGACAGGAGTAGCTACTGATCAGATCTTTCTAGCATATGCATGTAATAACTCCACAGAGATGGTGTATGGATGTAATAACTCCACAGAGTTTGGGTGTAGGATCATTTCTTGGCAAATGCCACCTTCCCACCTCCCCCTACTTTGTCTCATTGTAATGCAATTTATATGCGAGGAGACTTCAAATTTTCCAGCCGCAATGTGAGTGCATAATGTTCTAATTAAAAACAAAAAGAGAAAAGAAATCTCGCTGGCCTCCAGAAATATGGTCATGTTAAATAAAACTAAAATGAAAAGTGTTGGAGCAATGCTTGATGTCTTTGAAATCAAAGCAAGTCAAAATCATCAATGTTGAACTTGGAAAGAGAAAGGTGATTTTAGAAGAATGGATGACACAGAGTTTGTTGGAAAGCTGAAGAAACAGGACAGATGCCCAGTAAAGGATAGAGACCTAGGAATCATGTTAAGATGGGGTTTTCTCAAATGAGGAGCTCAAGAAGAGGGTATAGCTCCCAAAATTCTGGCTAGGAGTGGTATCATTTTTTTTGTTGGCAGCTAATGATAAAATTCTATCTCAAGTACCAATAAGGAAGGGATGCTTCCAAGAGCTAAGAGCTAAACAGATGCGTGGAGGAAAGAGAATGAAACCTAGATATGATCCTCCATGATAAAAATCACAAAACACTCCCTCAAATAGAGACAGAGGGGGACAATATTATGTCAAGAGAAACACAACATCTTAAGGAAAAGCAATATGGTAGCGACTGAATGTTTAAAATTTCTTAGAGGCCTTGTAATGGAGCAACTGAGAGAATAGGTCAGTGAAAAAGAGATTTAGCTTAGGCATTAGACACCTAGAAGGGTTGGGTAGCTC
>APFE030810206.1:15069-28929 GCA_000404065.3 Pinus taeda
TCATGTTAGACATTAAATCACCTTTATAGATTAGATATCTTTAGCAACTTAAATGAGATGATTTTCAATATTTAAAAAAATTAAAATGAAATTTAAAGTTTTACTATATAAATTCTTGGGTTTCTTTTACATATCCATCAATTTATTCTTCACTTTGTAAGAGGGGGATCTACCCCCTTTGGGAGTTCGTAATAATTATAAATACACTGGTATTCCCAATGGATCTCGGAACTGCTCCTTTTGCATCATCAAATACACACAACTTCAGAAACACGGTTATAAATAATAGATCCATAAACTATACTTCAAGGATCCGTTTTATATTTTTAAAATTTATAGGCTTTAATGTAAGTAAATTAGATATTTAACTTGTCAATTTAATAGAGTCAATGTCTTTC
Organism: Pinus taeda; assembly: GCA_000404065.3. Classification (NCBI taxonomy): domain Eukaryota; kingdom Viridiplantae; phylum Streptophyta; class Pinopsida; order Pinales; family Pinaceae; genus Pinus; species Pinus taeda. The sequence continues at coordinate 15,468 of APFE030810206.1, forward strand.
ATTCATATATTAAATTTGGACAACGATCAAAACCTGAGTATCTGCCTACTTGGAAAACTCCTAGACAAGGTTGTCGAGAAACTATAGGCATCCATGTTCATATTTACCATCAACTCTACGTCACTCTGTGAAACAAATATTTGCAGTGAAATTTCCACATTTAAATAATTCAAGACATAAACAAAAATTTTCCTAGAAAATCTTCTTCCATTGAAAAAACCATAAATTTTATCATTTGAATTCTCATGAAAAAAAGTCCAAAATGGACAAATGACAGAAGATGCATATACCTTATATAGATGGTATCCATCCACCATAACATCGGCAGTGACATTGTTAGCTACAATCCCTGAAAAGAAAATCCCAAACACCACTAAAATCTGAAAAACCTGAATGTGCGAAAAAAATTACGGTGCAGGGATATGATTGATCCAATGATACCAACTTAGTTGTGAAAAAATGCATACCAAGTTGACGAATAAAATTATCCCAAATGTTTAGCACTCGTCCGTCAAACTTGGCAACTCCTTCCACCTGGTAAGTCCTAGATCCATAAACTATACTTCAAGGGACCATTCTATATTTTTGAAAGTTATTTGTACACTAAAGCAAAAGCTGGAATTTAATGTAAGTAACTTAAATATTTAACTTATAAATTTAATACAGTCAAAATCTTTCATTCATATATTAAATTTGGACAGTGATCAAAACCCAAGTATCTTCCTACTTGGAAAAGTCCTAGACCAGGATATCAAGAAACTGTAGGCATCCATTTTCATATTTACCATCAACTCTACATTGCTTTGTGAACCAAATATTTGCAGTTAAATTTCCACATTTAAATAACTCATGTAGAAACAACATTTTTCCTACAAAATCTTCTTCCACTGAAAAACCATAAACTTTATCATTTGAATTCTCATGAAAAAAAAGGGCCAAAATGGAAAAATGGCAGAAGAAGCATATACATTATAAAGATGGTATTCATCCACCATAATATCAGCAGTGACATTGTTAGCTACAATCCCTGAAAAGAAAAGACCAAACACCCGTAAAATCTGAAAAACCTGAATATGTGAAAAAATGCATACCTGGTTGACAGATAAAATTAACCCAAATGTTCAGTCGTCCTCCATCAGACTTGGTAGTTTCTTCCACTTGGTAAGTCGAAGTCGTCGTTCCGAACACAAAACCCTTGGGAAAACTGGCTCTAGTCAGCCCGCTAGTGTCAACCTCTTGACTTGGCTGCCATACAAAGTGCCCAGTAATGCAGAGATTTATATAAAGGAAAAGAAAGATAATCATCGTTCCCATCTCCATTTCGGTCACTTAGCTCACACTCTGAGTGTGTTTTCGTGTATTTTAATTCGATAAAAAACACACAGTGCAAAACTATGTTGTGGAGCATGTAGCCAACAGAGAGAGATTGGATACTATGTTTACTGGCATATGTTGTGGTTGATTTTCTCACCTATATTTTACTGGGAATGGCCAAATCCTATTACCGTACGTGGAGCCTATATTTTCCTGGGAATGGCCAAATCCTATTACTGTACTTGGAGCTTGCACTGTGGTTTGAATGTGATCAACCCACATGCAACAGACTGATCGCGCCATCATGGGTGGTCGGTGTTCAGCATTTGGGTCTGTATTGCATGTGCACACACACACACACAGATATATGTATATGTATATGTATATGTATATGTATATGTATATGTATATGTATATGTATATGTATATATATATTTATAATATATTATATATCATAATAATATATATTATTATAATATTATAGCACAAAGAATAAGCTTTGTGATTGTGATTGTGGTTATGTTATGTAAGCTTTTGCTAGTTTCAAGGTATATGCTTTGTCGGGAGAAAACATGTAGTGAATGCAAAATAGCCAATTTATTCTCTCTCTAATAATAGGGACCCTTGTTAGGTCAATTTGATTCGGTGGAAGTCAAGGTTTGTTCACTGACATTCTGCTAGTTTCCAGGTATATATTTTGTCGGGAGAAAACATGTAGTGAAGGCAAAATAGCCAATTTATGCTCTCTCTAATAACAGGGACCCCTGTCAGGTCAATTTGATTAGGTTCAAGTGAAGGTTTGTTCACTCAGGGATTTCATCTTACCATTCACTGTAGGGCTGGCTAATTTTCTTTCATCTTTTTGTGCCCTTGCATCAATATTCACACGAATAAAGGTAGCAGTGTACCATAAACTCAAAGCATGCCTAATGTTGTTCTGCTTAGCTAAACAATGCACTACAAGCAGGTGAACCCTGACTTCAACATCTACAATTGTAGCTAAATCATTGATCTCAATTATTTGTGATGCAATCACAGCTCTGTACTCACCTCTCGTAATCCCAGATTGATATGTGATGGTTTGCCTTTTTGATCTAATCTTTCTAGCGTATGCATGTAATAACTCCACAGAGATGGTGTATGCATGTAATAACTCCACAGAGTTTGGGTGCAGGATCATTTCTTGGCAAACGCCACCTTCCCACCTCCCCCTGCTTTGTCTCATTGTAATGCAATTTATATGCGAGGAGACTTCAACTTTTCCAGCCGCAATGTGAGTGCATAATGTTCTAATTAAGAACAAAAAGAGAAAACAAATCTCGCTGGCCTCTAGAAATATGGTCATGTTAAATAAAACTAAAATGAAAAGTGTTGGAGCAATGCTCGATGCCTTTGAAATCAAAGCAAGTCAAAATCATCAATGTTGAACTTGGAAAGAGAAAGGTGATTTTAGAAGAATGGATGACACAGAGTTTGTTGGAAAGCTGAAGAAACAGGACAGATGCCCAGTAAAGGATGGAGACCTAGCAATCATGTTAAGATGGGGTTTTTTCAAATGAGGAGCTCAAGAAGAGGGTATAGCTCCCAAAATTCTGGCTAGGAGTGGTATCATTTTTTTTGTTGGCAGCTAATGATAAAATTCTATCTGAAGTACCAATAAGGAAGGGATGCTTCCAAGAGCTAAGAGCTAAACAGATGCGTGGAGGAAAGAGAAGGAAACCTAGATATGATCCTCCATGATAAAAATCACAAAACACTCGCTCAAACAGAGACAGAGATGGACAATATTATGTCAATAGAAACACAACATGCAAGTAGAGTTCCATATGCTAAAACCATAAGCTCAGGAGCCTATGTAGATCATGTGGGGATACTAAGGCATACATCTTAAATATCTCCTTGTCATCGACTTAACATATTAGACCACTCATTGTGCCTCGCTTTGTATTTCATTCTCCAATGATGATTAATTTGATCAAGGGGTTTCCATGCCTCTCAAATGATATCAAGTGCCATGATGGATGGACTCCAACCTCTAATGATTCATGAAAGATTCTTGATTCCTTAATTGAACCTGTTTGAGTTTAGAGTCCCCTTCCAAGTTTATGCTTGGTGATGCGAATTTTGGACGCTTTAGTTCCTTCTTGGCAGGTTAGCCTATATTTCCTATAGCAGTAGAGGATGGTTTTTCTGTGTGTTTTCTAATTACAAACCCAAAACCTACATTGCCAGGGCAACCCCTTGAAGGACCCATGAAAATGGATTTTGGAATGGAGACTTTTGCAACCGGACATACTTTCATTGGAATTTTGAGATTTACAGCGTGAAATGTAAGTTTTTGATTCTGGAGAAACACTTCACTTATCATCAAGGCTAACGGTGGAAGCGTAAACAACATTGTCACAGAGATTTGGCTCAGCGATATTACCTGCATTGGAAACCAAAAATCCAATATCAAATTGATTTTCTTCATCTTGAAAGAAAGGGAAAAGACCAATGTTCCAAATTTTCATGTCTATGTTCCCACCCAGTTTGGATGATGTTCAAAGTGCCATTTGCCTTCGCCCAAAATGACTTCATCAATCCTGTATTTGTGGAGAAAATGCAGAAACATGGTAACCATAATTCCTAGTTTTAAAAGGAGCCATTGATAGCTATTTGGAACAATGAATGCGAGTGTGAGTGCCACGGAGACCGAGACCGATGGGCAACTTGTGAGAAAAAGGACTTGGTCATGTTGCAGTTTTCATTGTTGTTTGTGGTTTCGAGTTTTAATTGTTTTAATAGAAACAACCCTTGGAAGTTGCAAGTAATGCAATTTCCATTACCAGGATAACTAATAAAAGGGAAAACTTGTTGTGTCTGTTTCTTTAGAATGTTGAGCGCATGCTTCAGTTTGCGTCTAAACTTCAAAATGCACTGTCCGTCCGTGGCGTTGTGGGCAGGGGTGATCTTTGTCCAATCACCCTTGCACCAAATAGAGTCAATATACCTCATAAGTACATCATCTAGATAATTACCACACTCAAAATGGTAACTCCACATTCTTGTCATCAACCATTTCTACACTTGCTGTCCAAAATATGTGTATTCACAACAACCAAAAGTTTATCCTTTACACTTAGTTGGCTTATAATACCCGTGTGAGCTACAAAATATGACTTTACTATTCTGCAAATGTGCAATGGGTATATCCCATTGGCTTATAATACCCGTGTGGGCTTCAAAATATGACATTATTATTTTGCAAATGTTGCAATGGGTATATCCCATTGGCTTAGAATACCTATGTGAGCTTCAAAATATGACATTATTATTCTGCAAATGTTGCAATGGGTATATCCCATCGTAGATATATGGCACACTGCCATGTGCCTTTTCCCTTTTCATACCACTCACCAAGAAGCTCTGAAAGTCTCAAGAATCTTTGACCTTCGGGACGAACCTCTATAGACTGTGTTATATTCTTATTAACAACACTACGTGCACCAACTTGAATTTCCACTGGCTTATTCAATACTTTGCAAGCAAAAACCTCTACCTACCTAGGAAATGTGGCAGAGAAGAGCACGGTTTGTCTGTCTAGTCTGGTATTTTGAACAATTCTAGTTATTTGAGGCTCAAAAACCATATCAAACATCCTATCAGCTTCTTATATAAAAAGGTAGGTGACTCTGCGAAGATTTGATATCTTACTCCCACTTGTACATAAGATATCAATCATTCTACCAGGTGTGCATACCACGATTTTAGTACCTTTCTTCAAATCACTAATTTTTTGTGCCACTCCTAAACCTCCATAGACAGGTACACAATTCAATCCTCAAACCTTAGCAAATTTCTTTATATCAGAGTGAATCTGTTGAACAAGCTCTCTCGTGGGAGCCATAATCAAACCAATTGGTCCATCACCTATAGCAAGATGAGGTTGATCTTTAATATTCCTTAGCATAGGCAAAACAAATACAAGAGTCTTACCCAAACCTATTTTTGCTAAACCAATACAGTCTCTTCCACTCATGATCACAGGAAGGGCCTGAGCTTGAATAGACATAAGATTCTCGAAACCTAATTTTTTGATTACTTCGAGGACATTATGAGTCAATCCAGTCTGGTTCCATGTCTTAACAACCTTCGATGTATCTTTTCCACGAATCTTCAACTCAAGCTGCTTTCTATAAAGTGCAAATTTCTCTGATGTCATCAGAGATATTTCTCTTACTTTCCAATAAAAGTCTTTCTTTAAGGGAGCATGCTACACCTTGGAGTGGTCCACAATAGATTTTTTCTCAATTTTTGTTTTATTCATTCTCTTCATGAACTCGTCACCATTTTCATCATCCACTTGATCTTCATTGAAGTCTTCATCCTCTTCGTTATCTGTATCAGACTCTTCACCTGGTATAATTCTCCCGAGAGTGTTTTTGATACTCCTCTTTCCTTTGGAGCTTACACGTTTGGCTTCATTCTCAATTTCATTACCAAACATGGATTTTTCTGCTGTGTTGTTCAAATTTTCAATGTCAGATGTCACCAAGGTATTCATGAATGCATCCAGAGGATCAATTTCATCTTCAACGTTGGCATCGGATTTATTAATCTTCATGGCCTCTCCATTCGACATATTTTCATCCTCCGAATCAACTATTACAACATTTCCATTTTCAAACCCAGGGACATCTCCATGTGCTTTCATAAAAACAAATACATCATCATCATCATATTCTTCACCTTCAAGGGTCCATTTTTTTCCATCTTTAGCCTCTGGTTCACCCTTATCCTCACCTCTCTTTTCCTTCATTCACTTCAGCTCTTGCCAATCTAGTTCGAGCGATGAATATGTATTGTTTTCTGCACAAGTCTCCTTAAAACATGTTGTAGTTTTAGCACATGATTTTTCTAAATGTCGAAATACTTCTTGAATTTTATTAGAACTCTCCATGGATTCAAAACATGAATGTAATGATATATTGTGTGGCCAACTACATTCAAAGGCCTGCATGATTATATTGTGTGCCATAGCTCTGATACCACTGTAGCATAAAAACTTATTCTGATGCATGAAAATGATAGCTGGTAAACTTGAATGTTAAAATACACAGAAGGGATTTAAAAATAATAATTTATTATTATATAAAAATGTATATGATGATTTGAATGTACAATGAGGACCCTTCTTTTATACCTCAGCACGTGATCTTTTGTGAATGGGCATGTCTTTTGACATGCCTTTTCACTTAATTTAATGACTAATTAATCTAATTAATTATTTAATTATTTAATATTTATATCCATTTTATTTAGCTAATTGTTATGAATTATATTTATATCAACACAAAATTACATGTGATGATGGTGGTGGTAGGTGAGCTTCCTCCCACCTCCTCCAATGAGCCATCTTTTGCCCAGGATCCATCTAATGCCATAATTTCTTGTATTGAATCGAACTCGAATTTGAACTTGAACTTGAAGTTGGTAACTATGGTTTAATGCAAAGATATTTTTTACTCCATAAAGGCTTGTTGTTCTATCTTTGTGAGGAGTTTCCTCTTCTTGATTGTTAGGGTTTAAAATCTAATGAATTTTTGTGGATAATCATGTTTTGGTTTGCATTCCTTTATAATGGAGGTGCACATAAAATCACGTGCATTGAGTTGAATGGCCTCTATAAGACTCTTATTTATATCCATTTTGACAAACTTATGTGGGAAAAATCAAAGTTGAAACCAATTGTTATGATAATAGGTTATAGCTTGGGATGTTTGAGTAGGACTTCATTGACCGCATTCTCAGTACACAAAATTACATGTGATGATGGTGGTGGTAGCTGAGCTTCCTCCCACTCCTCCAATGAGCCATCTATTGCCCAGGATCCATCTAATCCCATCATTTCCCATATTGAATCAAACTCGAATTTGAACTTGAACTTGAACTTGGTAACTATGGTTGAATGCAAAGATATTGTTTACTCCACAAGGCTCGTTGTTCTATCATTGTGATGAGTTTCCTCTTATTAATTGTTAGGGTTTGAAATCTAATGAATTTTTGTGGATAATCCTGTTTTGGCTTGCTATCTTTTGGCATTCCTTCATAATGGAGGTGCACATAAAATCACTTGCATTGAGTTGAATGCCATCTAGAAGACTCTTATTTATTTCCATTTTGACAAACTTTTGTGGGAAAAATCAAAGTTGAAACCAATTGTTATGATAATAGTTTACTCCTTGTCACGATGGATTTTGAATGTTTATCATCTTATAAAGTCCTACTCCAATAATGAAATAATGTTTCTATAAGAGTTATGAGTTGGTCATTTCAGTTGAGGAAAGAATCCAAGCAAGTTAGGGTTTTAAATCTATTGAATTTTTGGAGTTAATCTTGTTTGGGCTTGCTATCTTTTGGTGTTCCTTCATAATGGAGGTGCACATAAAATCCCCTACATTGAGTTGAATGGCCTCTAGAAGACTCACTCTTGTATCCATTTTGACAAACTTTTGTTGGAAAAATCAAAGTTGAAACCAATTGTTATGATAATAGGTTACTCCTCATCGCGATGGATTTTAAAGGTCGATCTCAGATAAAGTCTTACTCCAACCATGAAATAATGTTTCTAAGAAAAAGTTATGAGTTGGTCATTTTAGTTGAGGAAAGAATCCAAGAAAATTTACCACAAAGATTTCTTTTCACTTTAAAAGAGGTTTCTACGGTATATTGGCCAATAAATTTAATTTACAACCAAAGTTGACTCATTAAATTATGCCCTAAATTATTCATTATATTTTAAAATCCCAAACCCTCTTTTTAATACAAATGCAAATTACTAAAAATATGGTTTTTAATATTTGCAATAAGAAATTGAGAATGGAATAGTGTGTGGTGAATACTATCCTTGGCCCAAAAGTCGAACCTATGAAAACGAAAGATACCCCGATCTTCCCTTTCTTTAATAATCCTATCACTATTTGGATATTCTTCTCTCTGTTATTCAAAATTTGGAAAATGACCCCCAAAAAAAAGGGTATTCCATGCTCATCTTCTCTCTCTGTTATTTAACATTTGGAAAACGACCAAAAAAAATTAAGAAACTGAAAACTTGAACTATACGAAAATACAAATTTCTCTCTGGCCACTTTTTTAGTTTTTTTTTTTTTTATTAAAATAGAAATTGACAAAAAGAAATTATTAAAATTATAAATTTTATAATTAGACTTAAATATTTTTTTGGATATTCCATGCTCGTCTTCTCTCCGTTTCCGTAGCGTCTGAAAGTGTTGGAACGATGTTTTGTCATGCAAGCATATCGGCTGTCTGTGGGCCAAATCAGGCGGTGGGCATGAAAGTGTTGGAACGATGCTTTGTCATGCAAGCATATTGGCCGTCTATGGGCCAAATCATGCGGTGGGCATCATGGTGTATCACATCCAGAAAGGATTGTCATTAGTCGTTGATCTATCTGATTCTGGACCCAATATATGGCATCGATTGGTGGCATTTGAATTATCAATAGTGATGGTTGGAGGCATAGAAAAGAAGTGATGATGTGGGAGCTTTTTCAAATGGAAGGTTTTGATGGTGATGGATTTTCTTGGAAGGAGATGGGGAGGATGTTTGAGTCTCTGTGTCGACAATTTTGGAGGGATTTGTAGTCCACGTTTGAGTGCGTGGGAGTGGGAGACAAGATATGTTTCAGGGCTCGTGGGAGTCTAAAGGTAGCTGTCTACAGTGTCACCCATGGCTCATGGAGTTGGTTACCTAGCTGTCCTAATCCACATGACCAGGATCACAAAAAACCTACATCTAAGGAGCCTTGTCTTTCAACCCAACCTAGATAACTAGAATGTCTGATTCAAGGTGTTTTAATTGCAAGCTTTATTGTTAGTCTGAAAGAAAAAAAATGTAGCACATCAATGGATTGTGGCTGAAGAGCCTACTGTAAAAATATTCTTTGGATGTAGCAGTTATGCATAGAGCGAAAATACATCAAAGATCAGATAAAAGTTAATAATTTTTAGTAGTCATTAAGTGCTGTAAATATATGAGTTTTGATAATAGATCCACCTGTATAGAATGCAATTTATTGGATTCAGTGCAATATTGGTTGTGTAGTTGTGTCGTAATTAATCTGTGAGAGGGAAATACAGCTATAAACTGAAGTCTCTTCTAATGGATGAATGATTTCTTGGACCAAATGTGTTCAATATTTATGTGCATGGACTTTTTAAATGTGTTAAAAGCTCCTCTATTGAGCTGTGTTAAAATGTCTATTATATTTCTTAATATTCTATTTTTAAACAATTTGCCTTGTAAGATGACCCTAAGTATATACTGATGTATTGGATAAGTATAAGTATATATTAATGTATTTTCAATAAATAATTAAAGAATGAGATTATGTAGCCTTTTAATATTTGTAATAAGAAATTGTGAATGTTTTTATCAATATAATTCCTTAATTTAATAATCTATGTAATGTACCAAAGTCCTTGTTGTGGTTTTGACACTCAATTTTTATAAAGGATGATGTTTTCTGGGTGACAATGATGGATGTTGATTATTCATCTTTTTCTGTTCGAACTATTGAAAAGTGATACAAACAGTCTAAACAAACACCCATACCACTTCCCAAACATGTTGTCATTCATGTATATCAAACGCAGTGTTAGATTTGAAATGTTGACCTTTTATTTTCAAATGATACAAACTGTCTAAACAAACACCCATACCACTTCCCAATTAACATGTTGTCATTCATACATATCAAATGCAATGTCAGATTTGAAATGGTGACCTTTTATTTATTTATATAGATATGGAGGAGGGTGCTCCGAATAAGGCCGCCGCAACTTTGAAATGCTGACCTTTTATTTATTTATATAGATATGGAGGAGGCTGCTCCGAATAAGGCCGCTGTAACTTGCTCAGTTCCTGGATTCTGGCTGCTCAGTGCAACGATGGCCACTGCATTGAAATACCTAGAATGTGAATCTACAAACACCAAGTTTTGTTACTACATCTACAGTCTATCACAACCTCGCTATTTCTGTGAGACATCCAAACGCTACTGGACCAAAAGAGGCACTTTGAGGAATGTTCTTGTTGGTGAAAGTTAGAGAAAAAACAAGACAATCAAGAGATAATTTTTTAGTGCTCGTGACAGTGAATTGACATCCACGACTACTCATCGGAAATCACAATAATAATAACATCACACATCCTGTCTACAGTGGCCAATTGTTCAAGCCCCGGGCACCCTTATTTGACCAAATCCAGGCCGCTTGCTTTCATACGCTCTGGGCAGATTTGGTGGTTGTGGCAATTCACCACAGTAGTATAAGACACAGTAGTGTAACCCATGACCGATTAATACTCACCCAATAATTCCTCGGACAAATCGTCAACCAGAAGCTTCAAATTCATTCCAGCCACAAGCACAACTGCAAATACAGAGTAATTTTCGTCATGTACAGAGAAAACATTAAACTCCAGAAGAGAATGGTGTGAAACCAGAGCTCTCTCACTTTCACTACATATGAGAGATGGTTTACCTCTTTCTGTTTACAGGTCACGCAGACTGATTTGACCACAACCGCTGGAGCTACCCACTCCTCGAATCTATACAACACAGAAGAATGGGCAACGAACCAAGAGACAGGTGCAGTAATAGCGCCTACACTGCCACCATTGGAAATGAAAGGGTTGAGAAAATTCCGAATCAGGGGAACAAGAAGATAGCCATCCTTGGGAAAACCATAGCTACGAAAGCATTTATGATGGGAAACTCCACAACGCATAAGAAAGCTAGGGGTAGCATCCCTTCTCGCCTTTTTACGGTTTACGGTTTATCAAGATACAGAGTGGCATGAGTCGTATGAACTTCTAGCTGAGTGTTTCCTGTAACCAACCTTCAGCGCAACAATTACCCCAGCCTATAATCCCTTCTCGCCTTTTTACCGTCTCTCAAAATACAGAGTGGCATCTCTCCAAATTCAGAGTGGCATGAGTCTTTATTGTAGAGAACTTACAGTTGAGTCTTTCCTCTAACCAACCTCCAACACAGCAGTTATTGCCGCCTATATATCCAATGAATGAAAATTCTGTAATCGTCTAACACATCATACCAACGATTCAGGATAGTACACAGTGGCATGTAAGAAAGTTATTCCCAGAGGGAAACGCCTTACAACGTAATTATATTCAATGTGAGCTAATTTAAGGCAAGTAGTATTACCTTAAATGTGATTCAATTGAAGCCTAGGATATGGTTATTAGTAGATAATCTTTTTATTTTTCTTGTGTTCTCATTAATTTTATTGCAATGTTACTTGTTTTTTAAAGCAAAGAACATTTTAAATTTTATGGACCAATAAGTTTTTGCAATTGAAAGATTATATTTATTTTAATTTTTATTTAGCATATAATTTTCAATATTTTATATTTATAGTATGGATATGGTAATTTTGGATCTACATATAGTTGTGAGATGAATGAAATCTTTTGAGATATAAAAAATCTAAAATATTATAAATTATTTATAAGTGGAGAGTTGTAATTCTATGTGATTAATAGATCCATCTTTAAACAAGTATGGTAAACCATGTGGGGGGCAAGAGTATGCCATCTCTTTCATTTTGAGCAACAAAATAATAAAAATATTTTATTTGTTAACTATTTCTCATTTATTTTATATAAAATATATCTTTACAAATATCTTATTCCAAAACTATCTAATTTCAGATTTACTACATATTGCAAATTTGATCTCATAAGTTACTAGATGTTTAACCTACACGTTAATCATGGTTGCTGGGGCCTTAAAGACACTCCGTCTTTCAACTTGGCATTGCTTCTAAAAACAATATTGGCCAGCAATTAGCAATGATGGCCTCTGGAATCAAATCATCATGGATAACTATCTATAGAACATGGATCTCATTAGCCGGCTACATGTTGGTGCTTGAAACCCTTCTTATCTTTGATTATCATGGCGCAGTCTCCTTGATACTAAGAATTGGTTGTTTGGAATCTCAGGTCGGACGTTGGCTCGAGACGTATCATGGAGATAGGCCTAGACTCGCTCTAACGCATGACTGGTCCGCATTTATTAACTTTTCTTATCATTAGATTTATGCACAATCACTCACACGGTGTTATTTCTCTTATCTTAAAGGTGTGTCGATTTGAATATTTGTTCTATGTGACCCACATGGGTTGCAATTTGCGCCCACTACAGTAGCACTAATGATAGGGGCAACGGAGACGGCTAGAATGAGTCGTACATTTCGGGCCCATCGACAGTCATCCAGCAAGTAAAGTCCAGTGGACTATAACATTTCAGTGAATGAATAATTCGATGTGAACGTAACTTTTCATGGTACATAGTTTCAACTAGAACTTTTTAATACGTTGAAAACAAAAACCGCGACACCGTGAAAATGAGAATAATGGCAGCGACGCCCAAACGGAAAGTAAAATACGAAACTGCACGACAGTTTTATTATAGTGACTGGTGAGAATAGCACAGCATCAGATTCTCTTGCTCCGAGAATCATGTGAGACGCTTTATTGACACTAACATAAACATATATATATATATATGACATATTAGATGCGTATTGTGCAGTTGGGCAGACGTTGAATATATAACTAAATTAGAAGCTGTACTGCTCGTAGCGGATGAAACAGTCACCTAGCTGAACTCGAGCACCGATGGCGTACCCGCAAATGTTCCAGATGCGGCCCCCAAGGTTTTTAAGGCAGGCGGTGCAATCAGACTTAGAGATTCCCTGTTTGCAAACCCCACGCCCATAGGCGGTTGGTGAACCTGCTCGCGATGCTTTATAGTCGTAACCGTTGAAGGCAGTGTTTCCCTCTAGATCTACCAGGAGGGATCCGAGAGTACTATAAAAGGAACTTCCGCTTGGGATCTTCTGCCCGTTACATGCAGATGATACCAAGTTTGTCCTGGGCGTGCCTACAGCACTGCCCACCACCAGGGCTACTACCATTACTGCCAATGTAAAGCCAAATGAGTACCTCATCCCGAATGATAAATATAAGCTCTTCAATGAGAAATGAAATGCTGGCTGGAATGAATGATATAACCACCAATGCGGCCTCCATTTATAGGCCTCGCGGAGATGGCTGTGTA
>APFE030810212.1:0-23520 GCA_000404065.3 Pinus taeda
CCCCGGAAAATTTTGGTTTTGGACCCTATGTTAGGTTGGGCAGACCCACCTATGGTTTTGTGCATGATTTCGCACATGTTTTTTGGACGCGATGGTTTTCGGTCCATGGTATTGGATGCTTCGGCATGTATAAATATGTATTGTAACATTGAAAGGAACATAATGAAAAATCAAGCTGGTAGTCTCGGTTTTGGGATCCAGTGGGAAATCCCTGTGTATACGTGTTTTATGTATTATGCCCTCGCATTTTTATTTTTCCTGTGATTTAGAATTCGTATGCAGGTAATTTCTGTACGGGGTTAAAACCTACAATCTATTTACTTAGTCATTCTCAATTTACAATTTCCTGTTAGTTAAATTAATTTTGATATTGCATGTTATGCTTTGAATAGAAATTACAGTTGGATGTTGTAGAGTCAGATTTACTTTAGACAATTCATTTGAGATTGTTGTTACTCCATTTTTGTTTCTCATAGATTATCCTAGGATCATTATTCTGCATTACTTGTAGTAGAAAATTCCATTTGATAATATAACTTTGTAGTGTTTTTTCTTTCATTTGTCATTATTGCTCCTTGGGTAACATCTCACTGCTTGATAGTTTTCCTTTTTTGTTTCCTGCAAAAAGTATTTAGGATTTGATGCTTTGAATGGTTTGGTTTATTTAGAAGTAGAGTCCTCAATTTTGTTATGAGTTGATTCCTTTATCATTGTAGTTTTTCTTTCCATTAGGGAAATAGCGATTAGTCATACCGACATTTCTCTTGCATAATTTGTGTGGATAACCTTGAAATGGACAAGCGTGACCTCTGTTTGACAATCTAATGTACAGTAGTTAGTTGTTATTTTAGGAAAAATTAATTGGCTCAATGTTTTGGCATTGTTGCCACAGACGTTGCCAAATAGAGTGCTAGTTGTATCCCTGAGGGTTAGGTATTAAAGATAAGAACCTATGCACACACCCTAGTAAAAAACAAGGCTTGTGGTGGTGCCTACCCTCTACTGCTACGTTTAGGTTGTTTAGTATGTATGACTAAAAAGAAACCTAGAACTAGGAATTAGGTAGAGATAGATCAGAAATCCACCCTAAAAAATACCAAAAGCCAAGTTCAAGTTGGCCTTGGAAGAATGACCTTCGTAGATGAAATCATTCAAAAATCAGAGTCTCAAGCATCGCTAGGTCGTTGAATAGTATCTGGGAATGGATATATTGTTATTTCCCCTCGAGTAGCAGAGTTGTCTACTACAGCTAACACTGAGCTTCATGATAAAAATCTAGGTTCCAAGTAGAGCTTCCAAGGCACACTTAATGGGGTAGGGTGATAATTTTAAAGAAGAATATGATGATACTATAAAACTTTGTATCAGGTGTTCATGTGGGAGTATGATGCAGGAGCATCCAGCACCCTTAGACAAAGGGAGGAATCCCAAAGCGGAAGAAGAGGAGCGCGTGGACCACGGGAGAAAAACAAGGACTTTTATGTTTTAAAACAGAGAGAAAATGATGGAGTAGATAAATTCTCGAGGAGAATTTATAAATGAAATATGCCATATGTTATATGCATGCATGTGTAATGAGATCTTTTGGGATTTTGGCTAGAGGATTGATCAGATCCTTGCGTGATCCGATCCGACAATATTTTCTATATATATATATATGTGTGTGTGTGTGTGTGTGTCATGAACCTGCGTGTTCAAAGAGGAGGAGACACAGAGAAATAGATAGAGTATGTAATCAATGCATCATCCAGATGTAGTCGAGAGGGAGTCTGTTCCTAAGGCTAAAATGCCTTAGAATTGTAACTGTGTTATTTATAATATAATACATATGTGTTTGGTGGATTTCCTGCGTGTCTGTGTAATATGTTTCCTTTCCAATTCTCTTATGTACATATGCATTGATGGTTTAAAGCATGTTTGTATGCATGTTGATCGACCATCAGGCATGATGGAGATCCTGAGATGCAAATGAAAGTTATGCGTGAATGTCAAAGACGGTGGTGGAACTGTGTTTTAACATAGAATTCCTTTAAATGGAGGATAAATCAAGTTAAAGGGAAACTTTCTAGAATGCCTTGGAACCATTGGATCTGAAGGATCAATGGTCTAAATCCTGTGTCACATCGGCGGAACTCTTTATGAGTTATCGAAACCCGCAGTTGGATTAGAGAGGCTGCGATAGCCAATTAAATCGCAACCGTCGAATCTAGGGTCCAGATCGACGGCTTAAGTGTGATCAAAAATTGCATATTAGAATGGCAGAGGGCTTGGGTAGTAGCATAGTGGAAGGAAAATATGCCAATGGCGATATCGCCGATAAACTAATCGATGATCGGAGCTCTACCTTATCGACGATCAGGAGATCGGGAATCGGTGCAGCGAAGAGCGATAAGGGTGGACCTGCCGATATTTATAGGGACGATTCTATAATGTTTGAATTCCGTGTTCAAGTGGAATTCCTATGGTTTCCAGGTATTCTTATGTTCTGATAATCAAATAGGTTACGGGGTTTTAAGGCCCGAACTCCCATGTGTATGCTCCTGATAGATAGTGAAAAGGCCTGATAATGTTATATGGGTCCAGGTCTCATGTAAGTCCATGTTTTAAAGGTTGAAGGTCTAAAAAAATGAATGAACACTTTCAATAAGGCTTAGTGGTCCATAACCCATAGGCCTCAAGATAAATTTATTTAAAGGAAACGGATTTTGATTAACCCCCAAAATCTCATTCCCATTATTTGGTATCAGAGAAGGGAAAGTTTTCCTACGAGGAGAAGGATTCCAGAAAGAGAAAGGAGAAGGAGCAGGAGGTATAGTTGATAGAGCTAGAGAGTTATGGTCTTACTGTCACACAAAGAATGATAGCAGAAGGTGAGAATATTTATAGCACTAGCCTAAGAGCAAGGAGTGCTCAAGAGAAGTTGAGAACAACTTCCAACTGTGGTTGGGTAGAAGTTGTTGAGGCAGCTTCACAGTTGCAATTGTGGGTAGAGTTGTCTTAGAGATAACAATTCCAACAAAAGAAGTGTTGGGTAGAATTGTTAGTCAGCAAGAGGTTCGAGAAGAGAACCATAGAGATTTCCAAAAGACCAAGTCTAGAGGAGAGCTTGGTCAAGTAAGTGGTAGCAGGGAGGACTTGCTATTGCAAAGGTTTGATTGTAGCTCACAGAAGACCATGAAGGAAATTCCACTAAAGAAGTGAAGTGGGTATAATTGCTAAGGACAAGGAGAAGCATATGACCAGGAGGTCATAAATTTTTGTGCCTTGGGAGTCTGATGCAGGAGCATCCAGCACCCTTAGACAAAGGGAGGAATCCCAAAGCGAAGGAAGAGGAGCGCGTGGGCCAAGGGAGAAAAACAAGGACTTTTCTGTTTTAAAACAGAGAGAAAAAGATGGAGTAGATAAAGTCTCGAGGAGACTTTATAAATGAAATCTACCATATGTTATATGCATGCATGTGTAACGAGAGCTTTTGAGCTTTTGGCTAGAGGATTGGTGGAATCCTTCCGTGATCCGATCCAACAATATTTTCTATATATGTGTGTGTGTGTGTGTGTGTGTGTGTGTGTGTGTGTGTGTGTGTGTGTGTGTGTGTGTCGTGAACCTGCATGTTTAGAGAGGAGACACAGAGAAATAGATAGACTATGTAATCAATGCATAGTCCAGATGTAGTCGAGAGGGAGTCTGTTCCTAAGGCTGAAATGCCTTAGAATTGTAACTATGTCATTTATAATATAATACATATGTGTTCTATGGATTTCTTGTGTGTCTGTGTAATATGTTTCCTTTCCAATTCTCTTATGCAAATATGCGCTGATGGTCTAAAGCCTGATTGTATGCATGTTGATCGACCATCAAGTGTGATGGCGATACAGAGATGCAAATGGAAGTTATGTGTGAATGGCAGAGACGGTGGTGGAGTTGTGTTTTAACAAAGAATTCCTTTAAATGGCGGATAAATCAAGTGAAAGGGAAACTTGCCAGAATGGCCTGGAACAATTGAATCTGAAGGATCAATGGTCTAGATCCTTTATTGCATCGGTCGAACTCTTTATGAGTTATCAGAACCCGTAGTTAGATCGGAGAGATTGTGATAGCCGATTAAATCGTAACTGTCAGATCGAGGGTCAAGATCGACGGCTTAAGTGCAATCATTGATCGCATATCAGAACGGCAGAGGACTTGGGCAGTGGCGCAGTGGAAGGTCGATACGTCGATGGTGATATCGTTGATAAACTAATCGGCAATTGGAGCTCTTCCTTATCATCGATTGGGCTCGAGAATCGCTACAGCAAAGAGCGATAAGAGTGGACCTCCCAATATTTTTAGAGGCAGGTCTATAATGTTTGAAGTCCGTGTTCAGGTGGAATTCCTATGGTTTCCGGGTATTCTTATGTTCTGATAGTCAAATCGGTTACGAGGTTTTAAGGCCCGAACGCCCATGTGTATGCTCCCGATAGATAGTGAAAAGGCCCGATAATATTATATGGGTATGGGTCTCATGTAAGTCCAGGTTTAAAGGCCAAAGGCCTAAACAAATGAATGAACGATTCCGATAAGGCTTAGTGGGCCATAACCGATAGGCCTCAAGATCAATTTATTTAAGGGAAAGGGATTTTGATTAACCCTCAAAAGCTCATTCCCATCAAAGTACATGGACTGTGCTTGGAACTCGTGATCCTCCCATTAGAGCTAATAGGGTTGCAAGAGGAGCAGTTACACAAGCATAGATTAGTAATCTTTTAGAATATTTTAAAATTGATATCTTAAGTACACTAACGACATAGTTGGATGTTTTATAAGTAAAATAGAAGCCAGCTGAAGCGGAGCAAGAATTAGCCATTTTCTGTCCTCGTTGTCAAAAAAAGCATAGTCATAAAAAATGCTCGATGGACACATTCATTATATGCACTATTTGTATAAAGATCATGATTGATCAGTGCTCCTCACTTCCTAGATTGAAAGTTTTATTCAAGGAAGCTGAGGAAGAACCATATCCCACATATTTCATGGCACAACAACAACAATGGAGGAATTTCCCACTAGGTATGATGCAGGACCTCTCTATGCTTTTTCTGGAAAATATGCTCAACAACAATTTCTTACATTAACTGGGCAAGGTCAACAACATCCTAGTACTTCCTTATATCCTCAGCCACACCCTTCATCACCTTGGACAAATCAATCATTTTCTAGTCCTTCTTGGCAGAATTTACCAAATAACCCATAGCCTCCACAATGGGCAATTCAACCTACCCAAGGGCCAATACGATCTCAAAAAAAGGCTATGTATCAATTGAAACAAAAAAAAAAAGAGAGAAAAGAGAAAGGTCAAATTCACCTTCTTTTGTTTCGCCCAATGCCATAAATGTACAATGTCATGATTACATTTAGAACATAATCAAAATATAAATTTGAAAAACATAAAATATGATAGAGATCATGAGATACCTATTTTAATTCAGGCTAAAAACTTTCCACGGGTCTCATGGTTAATATCTCATCATGCCTATTCATTTCTCATCATATGGGCATGTATACCCAAGCATGATAGAGGTCAAGCACACTTCCGTGGGTTTGTTTCTTGCTTGAGTTTGTCTCTCTGGTGTAATTCTGATTTCAATACTTGATAGTTAAAAAAGTTTTAAAAATGGTGTAATCTAATATATAGATGAAATAACTTTTTCATTGGAATTTTTTTTAAATTGGTAATATGACTTCAAGAATTTTTGTTATTTAAAATATATTTTTAAATGCTTAAATAAATTCAGCATCTTAAAAAGTTCTTGGGACACTTGAATTATGTAAATTAAACAATCTAAATTCAAGTTTTTAAAAATATCCTTTATTTTGATTAAAATTAACCAAAAAAAATCATGAAAAATTAAACCATACCAAAAAAAACCTTAAATTAATTAATCTCCTTTTATTAATTTGTAGGATTTAACAAAATCTATTCATATTACCAAACACAAAAATTTATTAATTTTTTTGTTTAAAAAATATTTTACTAATTGCTTCGTAATGAGATTTTGTATAATTACACTCAGCTATGAATAATAATAACACACTATTGTTAATATTACAAGCTCATTATTTAGCATTACTAAATTAATTAATAAGTTCATAGAGGAATGGGTAGCAAAGGCTTATAAATCTTATTTTATTTATTTTATTTGTTATATATTTGGAAGTGTTTTTGGGTTAAAAAAAATCAGTTTATTTAGAATTTGATTAATTTTTTTTTAATAAATTTGAATTGCTAATT
This sequence comes from Pinus taeda, assembly GCA_000404065.3. NCBI lineage: Eukaryota > Viridiplantae > Streptophyta > Pinopsida > Pinales > Pinaceae > Pinus > Pinus taeda. The sequence goes on from APFE030810212.1 coordinate 6,269, forward strand.
CTTTACCATTTAAATCTACAGAAAATTTTCAAAACTTTAACGTATTAAAAATTAATTTAGTAATTTTCAATTATTTTTATTTACTTATTTATTTTGGAATTATTATTATTAATATCAAAAATAATAATATTAAGTAAAAGTAGTAATATTAATTCGAAGTTATATATATATGATGATGATGGTGGTGGTTAACGTCCATTGAGACCAATCTTTGGTCTATCGGAGCTAAAAAAACGAATTATTTAGTTTGATTTAAGATTTTATTCCTATGCTCAAAAATCTTGGTGAGAAGTCTCTCTAGCTCATTGTAATTTTGACAATGTAAAAGGCTAGGAAGGTGAGTATTGCAACAAAGATTTTGAAACTGAGATATAATGTGGTTGTACGCGGGGCACACTAAGAGGAAGTGATTTTCATCCTCGATGTTCATATTCTCACAGAGATGGCAGAACCTTTCCATCCATGGTGTTTTAGGAACGGCCCAATGACCCGTTTCACTATGGAGCTCATGAGAGTTCGTTCTAATCTTGGCTACATTAATTTTCTTCTTTGAGCTAGTTAAAACAGAGAGATACTTTTGATATTCTAGGGTGGGGTTGATGACCTCCTTATAATATCTTAATTTTCTTTTAGCTAGTAAATATTTCTCACACCACATTTTTTCTTTGAACTTAGAAGTAACAATATTTTTAATGTTATTAATGTTTTGCAATGCAACATTCTTGTCAATCTCCCAATGGTTTAACCAGGCACTGGTGTCTTTATACCAGCCTTGTTTGAGCCTTAGGTGGTTTTCTCTGGAATTTAAAGCTAGCTTAGGAAATCTATGGTCTCCTATGTTATTGAGTTTGTGCTTGTAGAGTAGAAGCCTAGTCATATCTAGGCTCTTGATAGGGGAAAGATCCACTTCTATAAGGAGAATAGGATAGGGTGTGTTGCTTTTAATTTTTAGCTTATACGTTATAAAACGCTTCTGGATTTGGTCAATCTTTCTCCAAGATTCTCTAGAGATGCTAGAACCCAAAACCTCACATCCAAATAAGATAACCAAAGTGACTAAAGTTTCAAAGAGGAAATTTTTTCTATCCCACATTACGAGGCTTGTCGTTTTACAATTAGTTTCAAGACCAAAATAAGATTTCAATCCCCCATTAATCATTTTCTCAATACTATAGTTCCAATTGAGTTTGTGATGAATATCAATTCCTAGGTACTTGTAGGAAGACACTTCCTCCAAGTTACTATTGTAATACATCAAATTAGTGTAAGTGTCCTTCTTGGATTTGATAATCATAACTTTTGTTTTGTCAGTGTTAACAATCATACCCATGGTAGAGCAGAAATCCTTAAGAAGTATAAGTTGCTTATCAAGATCAGATGGTCACCTTGTGAGAAGAACAATATCGTCAGCGTAGAGAAGAAGGATGATTACTATCCTAGTTACGATTGTGCCAGCACATCTTGCTTCCTCTAAACAACCTTCTAGCATGTCAATGTAAATGCCAAATAGGGTAAGGGAGAGGGAGCAAACTTGTTTAACTCCACTATTACACTTAATATCTTTTGACCACCCCTAATTTCTCTTTAACTTGGCAATTACATTCTCGTATAACCTTACAACGGTAGCTCTCAACTCAAAAGGAACCTTTAGCTCTTCTAATTTGTTCCAAAGGTTGTTTCTAGGAACCATATCGAAAGCCTTTCTGAAGTCCACAAAGCAACAAAAGAGATTGGATTTATCATTACGACATTCCTCCACAATGATCCTAAGCGTAACGAGGTGGTCTGTTGTTGAGTGCTGCTTTCTAAACCCGCTTACCTTCACTTTCAAGCCATATGCTCAACTTCCTTTCCAAAATAATACCATATAACTTGGCTAGGAGAGGACTAATCATAATTTTCTGATAATTAAAGGGGTTATTTGTATCCCCACTTTTAAAAATAGGGATAATGAGGCTCTGAGTCCATGGTTTAGGGAACCCTTGCTTGACCGCTTGATTGAAAAGCTTGTGAATGCGGGGGATGAGGAAAAGACCTCTAATTTTTAAGATTTCCACCTAGTAACATTTAATGTCCTTAGCTTTCCCATTAGACAAACGATTAACCCCAAAATCAATGTCTTCTAATGAGAAAACTTCTTTCGGTGTGAGCAGGGTTTCAAAGTTATCCATGACATTTGGAGATTCATAAAGCTTTTTAAGATAGGAATTTCAGTCGTGTAAAGCAATTTTATTATTATCTTTAGTTTTCCTAGTTAGAATCTTCCTCCAAAATTTCTTAAGAGCTACCTTAGAGAGGTGTAAGAGATTCTCTTGTCTTTTACGAATATACTGCCTTTTTTTCTTTTTAGTTAGGGCTTCGTATATTTTATCTTTCCAATTTTAAGAGATTCATCAACAACTTCCTTAATTGCTCTCCTCACACTTTTACAATCTTTGTCATAGCATGGGTTGGTTTTGCTATTTATTTTATTACTTGAAACTTCAATTGAGAATTTGTTAATAGAATATGAGAGGGTTGTAATAAAATTATGATAGATTCTTCTATGTTGTCTATACTAGATAAAGGAAGAAAATTAGTTTTTAATTCGTTTAGAAAGAGATATTTTTTATTTCTATCAAAGATTAACTTTTTTTGGCTACAAGGATTATCTTCTATGGGATCTCTATGCATGGAAAAATTGAGAGTTATAAGTAAAGGCTTATGATCAGAGTCAGGCTCGTGGTCGTTTAAGATGTCAAAATTTGTTATTTTGTTGTATAGAGGGAGATCAGAGATAACATAGTCTACCACGCTGCTACCAAGCCCATGGATGCAGGTCATCTGGCTAGAACTGGGCCACTTATTTAGACTGTTGCAAATTATGAGATCCTAAGCACTACAAAGCTTGACTAGCTCTGACCCAAACAAATTCTCCCCGAGGTCTCTGGAGCTCCTTTTTACTAGCTAGCCAGAGGAAGGTCTTTGTCTAACCAAAGAGGATTAGGGTTGGAATGATTTCTTAGAAGAATAGCTTGGTTGCTTGAAGTTCGAGCATTAAAGTCACCCATTAAAAGGATATTGCCTTCATTCCTTAGGCTAGAAATATCATTCTCTAAACCATTGTAATGACTATTTTTATCTAGATTCTTTTTCTTATAGAAGTTAGAATTGATGGGGGAGAAATAACAAATTGCTATGTAGGTCATTTTATCATAAATGTTGGTAATTTCTATCCAACTATATTGGTTGTAAGGGTCATTTTTATAAATCCTATCATGGGGAGAGATGTTCTTCTTAATGTAACAAGCTATACCCCCAATGCCTCTACGAGAGGATCGCTTATTCCAGGTAGACCATAATGTAAAGCCATCTATGTTAGGGACCTTAGATTCTTTATGCTCCCAAGTTTCAACAAGCAAAATAATATCAACATCATTGGAGATCCAACTTAGCTTGGGGCCTTTGTTTCATGGAAAGCCCTGACAGTTCTAAGAAAGAATCTCGAGCATGTTGAATTGCTATTTATTATTATCTTTTTGGTTTCTATCTCGAATAACAGCTTTTATATTTATGATTATTGCCCATTTTCCTTCCTTCCTAGCTTCCTTTACCTTTTGAACCTCCTTTCTCAATTCTACTTGATCTTCAGGAATGAGATCTTCATTTATAAATATTCTCGTTCCTTTTAGACTTGAGGTTTTACTAAGTATGTCATATTTATGGTCAATAGAGCTCACCTTTATTCAAATCAACATTCATTTATTATCAGTTAGTTTCCCCAGCCTTGTTGCTTTATTGAGACACGTTGTTTCAATTTGTAATCTATTATGTAATTATGTCTCGGCTATGGCTAAAGTATCCTCGTATACCTCCTCTTTCAAATCAAATATTATAAGGTTCAAGGCCCTTTTGTTATGCTCATGGCCTAATTTTGTCATTTTTTTCATTTCATCTTTAATTGGTTTGATATCTAATTTACCTGCCACACTATTTAGGGTGAAGCGGCTATTAACTTTTTCTTCTAGCTCTTTAATCATGTCCTTCATTTTAAAACTCTCTAAAGTATCAGCATCTACTTGATGGGATGTTTGGTTCATATCTTGGTTTTGTTTTCCTATAATCTGCAACCTAGTCTCCATTATCTCCATCTTATTCTCCAATAGTTCTATTTTATTTTCTATTTGTTTTTAGATCTTGTCTTCAAGAGATGTGAATTTATTTTCCAGCATGGCTGTTAACTCTGTTTGTAGCTTGACTTCTCTTTCTTCTCTATGTTTCTCTAAAGACTCTATATATTCATAGAGGCTCTCTAGAGTAACTCTGCTAGATCTACCTTTGCTAATATTTGGTAATTGCAGTGAATTTTTCATACTTGAAAATATATGAACAGATATGTATTAGAAAAATATAAAGAATGTATGCACCTAATATAGGAAATTTTTTTATGTATTTTCTAAAAATGAATTAATTTATTAACTATTTAACATTTTCTTAATTAATTTTTTTATTTTTTTTAATGGTTCATTTTTTTTATAGTATTTTCAATCCTACAATATATAATTGTTAAATTGGATCGGTACTTTCTCTAAATCTTAATAAAAAAAAATCATTATAATAAATTCAAAATATATTAACAACAAAAAATTAAAATGTGATTTTTAACATTATACTAAACACTAAAGTAAAAATACATTTTAAATAATTTAAAATTTACTGCCAACTTAAAAATATCAATACATATAATACGCCCAATCGGAAAAATATCATTTATATAAGAGATTTGGAGTAGGGATTCTCTCTAATTTAAAAAAATAAGAGATTTGGAGTAGGGGATTCTCTCTAATTTAAAAAAAGTCTACCTCGGCGGCTTGATAGTTGAGATAAATATCAAATTTCAAAGCTGTCACGGTGACCCACGTGGGTATAGCTCTACCGACTCTAATTTGTGTGGAAAATAATTTTGAAGATGATGAACCAACGGGCTCCACTCATCTAGAAGCCTGAATTCCAGGCACGAATAGTTGCTTTAGAAGCCTGAATTCCAGGCACGAATAGTTGCTTTAAAATGGCATCTGATGCCCTTAATTTTAACACTCTTGTTTATCTATAGGTCTCCTGGTTTCTCTGTGATTGCAACAAAAATGGGGATCGACCTGAAGATGGAGAAGGATTTTCATATGAACTCTGGGCTTGGAGAATCCAGCTATGCTCAAAATTCCACTTTCATTCAGGTTTTGAATTTCGATCGATGGATCATTTTCTTTTTTTTCATCTCTGTTAACTATACATTAATGTCATTTAAATTTTAATATATTTTCTCACAATGCAATACTGCAGAAGAACGTATTACAAATTGTACAACCTATGTTGGAGGAAGCCATTTTATCAATGAAGTTAACGGTGGACTGCAAGACATTTTGCATCGCAGACCTTGGTTGTTCTTCTGGACCCAATGCTCTCTTCGCGGTTGAAAATATAACAAAGACCCTCAAAGCCAAATGCCTATCTGAGGGCATAACTGTTCCGCAGTGCCATGTATTCTTTAACGATCTTCCTGCTTCTGATTTTAATTCACTCTTTAGAATTTTGCCTCCTTTTTCTATAAATACTGATCACCAGAATGAGGAGGGTGCGGTAGATAGATGGTATTTCGCAGCAGGGATACCGGGTTCGTTCTACGGCAGGCTTTTTCCAGACAAGACTCTCCATTTCGTTCATTCATCATACAGTCTTCACTGGTTGTCTCAAGTATGTTTTTACACAAATATCCAAATTGCAATAATAATTTTTCATTTAAATTCAAACTCAGTCTTGTGGTATAAGATCTTGATGTCTTCTTATGATCATGATCAGGTTCCTCCTGAGATTTTGGAGAAAAATTCAGTGGCATGGAACAAGGGAAAAATCTTCTGCGAAGGGTCTCGAGCTGTTGGAGAAGCTTATCTTCGTCAATATCAGAGGGATTTTAACGCGTTTCTGAGAGCCCGAGCAGAGGAGTTGGTTCGTGGGGGCCGCATATTTTTGGTGTTAACGGGTCGAACATCTCGCGATCCAAGCGATCAGGGTTTCATTGCTTTCCCCTGGGAGACATTAGGAAGCAGTTTGAATGATTTGGTGTCTCAGGTAACTTTACATTATTGATTTTGCAGTTTGAATGCGTTTGATGTTGAATTGAAATGGCTAATAATAAGTTTAATATTTGTGCAGGGGCTGATCGAGGAGGAGAAGGTAGACTCGTTCAACCTCCCCATTTTTGCGCCATGTCCAGAGGAAGTGAGCAGCCAAGTAACAAGAGAGGGTTCATTTGAAATACTAAGATTGGAGGTGTTAAGAAAATCAGAGAGGATTAGCGAGGAGGATATGGAAGCGATGACAGGGAGCTCACCCTCTCTAAAGGATGCGTATGGAAGAAAACTTGCCAAGCAATTGAGAGCAGTGACTGAAAGCCTGATAAAACTCCACTTCGGAGAAGAAATAGTGGATGCGTTGTTCGAGAGATTCGGAGAAACAATGGGAGAGAGACTTAGCGAGCGCATGGAATATGCAAAGAAGGGAGGATATCTGGTCATAGTTCTCGAACGCAAATGAAAGCTCTAAATAGTTGGTGTTACAAATAAAGTCAGACTGATGTCTAATTGCCACCCGCAAGGTAGTTAGAGTTCATCATGCGTTTATTGGCAAATCTACAGCAGTATTTCATGGAATGGATATAAGTTCATCATGCGTTTATTGGCAAATCTACAGCAGTATTTCATGGAATGGATATAACTTCATAGTTTGAGCAAATTTTGACTCTCCCGGTTTTTTGTACGGTAAATATTGGCAACAAAACCAATAGTATATTGCTGTGGTTAATTATTATAATGTAAGTTAATTATTTGATGGTTTTTAGTGGTTAATTATTATAATGTAAGTTAAATAATTTGATGGGTTTTAGTGCTGGATAATTAGTATAAATTATATATTTTTATTGGAATGTGAAGATATGATTTATGAATTAAATTATTATTTTTATTATTTAAATATATTAAAAAAAAAAACATAAATAAATTATAATAAAAATATCTATCAAATTTCAACGATACTCAATTTTAAACCAATCCTTATTTCTTTCAACAAAATTAACTTAGAAAAATCTGAAAGAAAAGAAGCATAACCAACTTTGTAATAAAACCTTTAGAAATTAACTACATTGTATTGTTGCCAATCATATCGTATTCTAACATAAAGTATGGTTAATCTTAAAAAAAAAATAGATTAATAAAATAGTTTAAAAAATGCGTATATTTATTTTCAATAATAATGTATTTAAAAAAAAACTATACATCTCTCACAAATTCTTTTTCTACATTATACGCTGATGAGGAGCATCTAGCTCACCATGACCGAGTGAAGTCTTAGCCAGGTCAAAAGAACAGTGAATTTACTTTTATGAGTTTTTTTTTATGATGGTCAACAAGAAATTAGGTAGGATTGTTACTTTTATTACATAGTTAGGATCTGGTGTGGTTTGTTGTTAGCAAATCAAGATTATCCTTTTTGTTTGAAAAGGAAAAGAAAAGACAAATGTACTAGGAGACAAAATCTTGTCGTAATATAGGACAACTGATTAATAACCAAACAACTGTAAAAACCCAACTGAAAGAACAAGCATATAGTTTCATTAACTAGAACTGAGTAGCTATAAATGTAACAGAACAAGACTATAGAGGGGTTCAGTTGAAGACCACTCACGATCTAATAAAAATAATATCAACAGAGAAATCCAGACTGCTGTCCATTTGTATGTTTATTTCTATTTGTTAAAAAAAAAAAAATCTCACTGAGAATAATTTGAATATGTATAGCTATTAGTTACAGGTTTTGTAAAGTAAACCTTTTCAGTTGTGTTACCCGAGGGGAACAAACAGTTCGTTTAACTGTGCTAAGGAGCAGCACAAAACAAAGAGTTTGCAGGCATCGTAACAGAAAACGCAGACACAAATCAGAATCATACTGGCTGAGAAAACAACTTTGAGTAATCATTTCATCAACAACACATCTATAGCATTCAACAAAATAATTCCAAACAGTTTAATTAAATAAGTCGACGATATACAACAGTAGTTCGAGCGACGGGACAACGAATACAAGCCACAGCAATTATAGGTAAATTTACATGTGCAACATTACATCTTTCAATATCGTTTTCATTTCCAGAGCCACAAAAAGAGTCACGGAAGAACAAAATACCGAGGGTTACATACATACAAGACCCTGAATTACAAACCCTAGAAGAGGGTTTCGATTTCGATAAACTAATACAATAGAGTAGGCACCGACCGAGAATGGTGAAGCCCTAGGTGAGGGTTTGAAGGCGTGACAGACACAAACTAAGGAACGAAAACCTGAGTTGACAGAACCATACAAGGAACCAACAGAAATATTGTAGAGTGGCAGAGCCTACCGGATAGGACCGAGAAGAGCCTTGGTTGAACCCTCCTACTGAAGCCCTCAATACCTATAGAGCCAACATTCGCCAAAGTCAGCCAAACATCTATTAAAAGGAAGGAAAATACAGAGCAAGAGCAAGGGACCATGACCATACCTGAGGGCTTGCAGTAGCATCGTGGAGAAACATTCCCAGAACAGCAACCATTAACTGTAGCGAACAAGGAACAAGCTAGATTAAAGACTGAGGAAGGAAGCGTTGATGATTGAAGTAGGGACAAGACATTTACCTGAAGATTGCGTAGAAGCCGAAGGAAACCATAACGCCAACCTGAGAACAAGCCACCGTTGGAGGTGCCAACTGAAATGAGAATGCCACTATCGAAGTTTACATGCACAGCCTGAAGACATTGTGACAGAGAGGAGCCGAAGTTTGACAGAGAACTTACCAAGCCACCGTTGGATGAACCAGAACAAGCCACGGACCGAGGAACAAGCACCCGCATGCATGCAGAGACAGACAAGCAGAAATGCCCACAGTTTAACGCATAACCACAACATTCTGACTTGCAGGGCTCGGTAGCAAACCCACAACCAACAATGGAAAATGACCAAATGAGCAGACAAACCGTAAGTTACACCCTGTGCATGTCATACATGTGTCTGTTCTATTGTTTACTTTAATCAACCGCATAACTATTGCATAAATCATTCCATACACGTTCGTTAAACAAACCAAATCATTTCATATATCATAGTGTTATAAAGGCGTTTGGGCTGGGCACCATCAAAGTGGTATCAGAGCAGGGAAAGTTGATTGAAGATATGGAAGTGGGGCGACAAGGTCTTGGTCGAAGTGGTAGAGGTGCTCGCAGATTGGTAGATGAAGGATTGAGAGAGGAGATTTGAATTCTCGCTGTCTGTTTGGAGGCAGTAGAGGCAGGTAGATGACGAGACTCGGAGATAGGTGACGAGAGTGAGGAAGAACCTGAAGCAGCAGCAGATGGACACGAAGGTGAGTCTACAGAAGTGAGATTGTTGAAGTCTATTCTAGTGGCGAGCAGTAAACCCAAACTGGAACTCCCGACGTATGACGACAGCCTGTCTATTGAAGTATTACTAGATTGGATTAGTGAGATGGATAAGTACTTCGAGTGTGAGGAAGTCAGCAAAGACCGCAGAGTTCGGTTCGTTGCGATGAAATTGAAAGGACACGCAGCCCTATGGTGGGACAGTGTCCAGAATGAGAGAAAAAGAATGAACAAACTACCAATAAAGACCTGGTAAAGGATGGTGGCCAAGTTAAAAGGCAGATTTCTGCCAAGGGACTGTCAGATTGCGCTGCACATGCAGGTGCAGAATCTGAGGCAGAAAGGATTGACGGTAAGGGAATATACCAAGGACTTCTATCGAGTGAATTTGCGGGCCGGATATACAGAGGATACAACAGAAAGGAAAACTAGGTATGTTAATGGATTAAGGTTGGATATTTTGGATGAAATCAGCATTTTGTCACCGAATAACATTGAGGAAGCGTATCAGAGTCTGATGAAGGCTAAGGAGAAAATCACCAAAAGACAGAATGCCTGAAGAGGATGAGGAGCCAGCAGAGGGAAAGGCCAGTCCTATGGAAGAGGGCGGATTGCTAGTATTAATGAAGAAGGCAGCAATTCCAGAGCTTCTGGATCAGCAAACAGAGGCGATAGTTCGAGGGGTGGAAGGTCATCCCAGCAGGGCAGAGGTAATGGCTGAGGAAGAGGGGCTAGTTACCAATGTTATCAGTCTCATAAATGGGGACATAGATCGTTTGAGTGTCTGAAAGTAGAACAAGATGGACAGCGGGGTGCATACGTGGCACAACCGGAAGAAGCGGCAGCACCTCCCCAAGAAGCGAAGAATGTTCCAAAGACAGGGGAAGCTTTAGTGCTGCATAAAGTGTTGTTAAAACTAGTTAAAGAGGTCACCAACCAGACACAACGGAAGGCTTTATTCAAAACAGTTTGTAAATCGCGAGGTAAGTGCTGTAAATTAATTATAGACAGCGGTAGTACTGACAATTTAGTGTCTACAGAGATGGTAGAAAAGCTGGAATTGCAACGTTTGAAGCATCCCAATCCCTACAGGGTTTCATGGCTGCAAAAAGGCCATCAGTTATTGGTAGATGAACAGAGCGAGGTGGAATTTCAAATAGGTAGATACAAGGACAAAGTTGTTTGTGACATCATGCCAATGGATGTCTGTCACACACTGTTGGGAAGACCTTGGGAATACGATAGGAAAGTGACACACGATGGAGTGACGAACTGTTATAAATTCGTGAAGGATGGAATCAAGCATATGCTTGTGCCCATCAAAGAAGAAGAAAGGGTAGCTGAGACAAGTGGAACCAGAGCATTACTGGTGAGTGGAAAACAATTTTTAAGACAGGTTGAGGACAGTGAGATAGGTTACACAGTGGTGAAGAAGGCTAGGATAGTGTTATTGCATATAGAGATAACAGATTTACCTATGGTGATCCAGCAAATGTTGGAGGAGTTTACAGACATAGTTGTAGATGACTTGCCAGACAAGTTACCCCCCAAAAGGAGCATAAGTCATCACATTGACTTCATACCTGGAGCCAGTTTTCCAAACAAAGCGACATACCGAGTGAGTCCCAAGGACAATGAAGAAATCAGGAAGCAGGTGCAAGAACTGTTAGACAAGGGATTGATAAGAGAGATCTTAAGCCCTTGCGTTGTTTCGATAGTCCTCACCCCCAATAAGGGAGGAGAGTGGCGGATGTGCACCGACTCAAGGGCCATCAACAAGATCACCATTCGGTACAGGTTTCCGCTACAACGAATGGATGATATGATGGATTGTTTAAGTAGGGTAGCGTATTTCTCCAAGATAGATTTGAAGAGCGGGTACCATAATATACGAATACGTGAGGGGGACGAATGGAAGACCACCTTTAAGACGAATGAGGAGCTGTATGGATGGCTGGTCATGCCATTTGGGCTGAGCAATGCGCCCAGCACATTCATGAGACTAATGAATGAGATGTTGAAGGAGTATATTGGGAAGTTTGCGATAGTTTATTTGGATGACATACTTATCTTTAGTAGGATAAGAGTAGAACATCTTCAACATGTGTGTAAGGTGCTGGAGAAATTACAGCAAAACAAACTACTAATAAACTTGAAGAAATGTACTTTTCTATAGAAGGAATTGATTTATCGGGGGTTTGTAATAGCAGAGAATGAATTGAAGATGGATCCAGAGAAAGTGGCAGCGATAGTGAATTGACCATCTCCGAAAAACTTGTTTGAGGTGCGTAGCTTCCATGGATTAGCAAGATTTTATAGGAAGTTCATAAGGAATTTCAACGAGATTTGTGCACCAATGCTGGATACTATTAAGAAGGTCAGCCAACCTTTTCGGTGGACAGAAGTAGTGGAGAGAAGTTTCCAGTTGTTAAAGAAAAAGATTACTGAAAGGCCGATCCTAAGGTTACCAGATTTCAAGAAGTTATTTGAGGTTTGCTGTGATGCTAACGGGACAGCAATTGGAGCTGTTCTCAGTCAAGAGGATAAGCCTATAGCCTTTTTCAGCGAGAAGCTGAATGGGAGTAGACAGAAATATTCATCGTATAATAAAGATTTCTATGCGGTCATACATACATTAAAACACTGGAGGCATTATCTGTTAGGAAATGAGTTCATGTTGTTTTCAGATAACTCTGCATTACAGTACATAATGCAGCAGCAAAAACTGAACCACAAACATGCCAAATGGGTGGAGTATCTACAGAGCTTTAATTTCGTATTGAAACATATTAGCGGGAAAGCTAATAAAGTAGCAGATGAGCTGAGTAGGAAAGCTCTACTTCTGCAGGAAAGCACTGTGCAAGTGCTAGGGTTTGAGCACTTATGAGATTTGTACCAGATAGATGCAGACTTTAAGGAGGCCTATGAGGCATGCCAGAACCCCTTGGTGAGTAATAATAGCCCTTGGTTAGACTACAATTTGTAGGAGAAGTTGTTGTTCAAGGGCGGACAACTGTGCATACCAGACTGCTCGATGAGGGAAAACCTTATTCAAGAAAAGCATAGCGGAGGCTTGGCCGGACATTTCAGCGTGGATAAAACACTCGAGCAGCTCAAACACTTTTACTTTTGGCCAAGGATGCAGAGGGATGTGCGACGATTCGTAGCCAGATGCAAAGTGTGCCAATTAGCAAAGGGTCACAGTCAGAATGCAAGACTGTATACATCGTTACCTGTTCCAGGCAGACCATGGGACTCATTCAGCTTGGACTTCGTCTTAGGCCTACCTAAGACACAATGAGGGTATGACTCAGTAATGGTAGTGGTGGATAGATTTTCGAAAATGGCACATTTTATTCCTTGCAGGAAAACTAGTGATGCCACTCACGTGAGCCACTTGTTTTTTAATGAGATTGTTAGGTTACACGAATTACGCAAATCCATCCTGTTAGACAGGAATGTGAAATTCACGGGACATTTTTGGCGTACCGTGTAGAAAAGGATGAATGCTCAGTTGAGTTACAGTTCTACTTACCATCCGCAGACGGACAGACAGATAGAAGTTGTAAACAGGAGCTTAGGGAATCTACTGCGAAGTCTAGTGGGAGAGAACTCGCGGATGTGGGATCGAGTGCTGGCGCAGGCATAATTCGCTTACAACAATTTACCTAACTGCAACACAGGCTTAAGCCCTTTCCAAATCCTGTACGGCATGCATCCTCGCGAAGTGCATGAACTGCAAGAAAGGCGAAGCGCGGATGGAGAAGATTTCGCTAACGCGATGAGGGATTTGCACGAATAGGTGAAACTTAAATTGCAGGACAGTAGCTTAAAGTACAAACAATAAGCAGACTTGCGAAGAAGGGAGGTATATTAGAATGTAGGAGACGAAGTCCTTGCACATTAATGCAAGGAACGTTTTCCTAAAGGTACGTAAAATAAGTTGAAGTACAAGAAAATAGGACCCTGCAAAATTCTTCGGAAGTTTTTAGCAAATGCCTATGAGATCCAGTTGCCACCAGGAATAGGCATTTCACCTATTTTTAATGTAGCAGACTTGTTTCCCTACACGATCGACTCAGAGGAGAAGGAAGACGAAGGAACCACGCAACCCACACGAGACACTCAGGACGAAGGAGAAGCTTGGAAGAGACAGATGCCTTACGTTCCACCTCCCGAGATCGAGAGCATTCTCGACACTCAGGTGGAGAAACAAAATCGGCGAAAGGAGTACTTACAGTACCTGGTCAAGTGGAAGAACCGTCCAATTGAGGACAGTTCATGGCTTGATGCCAGGCAGATCGAACAGACAGGCACTTCTGTCGACAAGCTCATGGACCGAAGCCATGATTTCTTTTTGCCTGGGGAGCCTAATACAAGAGCATCTAGCTCACCATGATCGAGTAAAGTCTTAGCTAGGTCAAAAAATAGTGAATTTACTTTTATGAGTTTTTTTTATGATGGTCAACAGGAAATTAGGTAGGATTGTTACTTTTATTTACTTTCATTTAGTTAAAGACTATTACATAGTTAGGATCCGGTGTGGTCTGTTGTTAGCAAATCAAGATTATCGTTTTTGTTTGAAAAGGAAAAGAAAAGACAAATGTACTGGGAGACAAAATCTTGTCATAATATAGGACAACTGATTAATAACCAAATAATTGTAAACACCCAACTGAAAGAACAAGCATACAGTTTCATTAACTGGAACTGAGTAGCTATAAATGTAATAGAACAAGACTATAGAGGGGTTCAGTTGAAGACCACTCACAATCTAATAAAAATAATATCAACAGAGAAATCTAGACTGTTGTCCATCTGTATGTTTATTTCTATTTGTTAAAAAAAAAAATCTGGCTCAGAATAATCTGAATATGTATAGCTATTAGTTACGGGTTCTTTAAAGTAAACCTTTTCGGTTGTGTTACCTGAGTGGAACAAACAATTCGTTTAACTGTGCTAAGGAGCAGCACAAAACAATGAGTTTGCAGGCATCGTAACAGAAAACGTAGACACAAATAAGAATCATTATTGGCTGAGAAAACAAGTTTGAGTAATCATTTCATCGACAACACATCTACAATGTTCAGTAAAATAATTCCAAACAGTTTAATTAAATAATTTGACGATATACAATAGCAGTTACAGCGACGGGACAACGAATACAAGCCACGACAATTACAGGTAAATTTACATGTGCAACATTACATCTTTCAATATCGTTTTCATTTCCAGAGCCACAAAAAGAGTCACGGAAGAACAAAATACCGAGGGTTACATACATACAAGACCTTGAATTACAAACCCTAGAAGAGGGTTTCGATTTCAATAAACCAATACAACGGAGCAGGCACCAACCAAGAATGGTGAAACCCTAGGTGAGGGTTTGAAGGCGTGACAGACACAAACTAAGGAACGAAAACCTGAGTTGACAGAGCCATACAAGGAACCAACAGAAATATCGTAGAGTGGCAAAGCCTATTGGATAGGACCGAGAAGAGCCTTGGTCAAACCCGCCTACCAAAGCCCTCAATACCTGTAGAGCCAGCATTCGCCAAAGTCATCCAAACATTAATTAAAAGGAAGGAAAATACAGAGCAAGAGCAAGGGACCGTGACCATACCTGAGAGCTCGCAGAAGCATCGTGGAGAAACATTCCCAAAACAACAACCATTGACTGTAGCGAACAAGGAACAAGCCAGGTTAAAGACTAAGGAAGGAAGCATTGATGATTGAAGTAGGAACAAGACATTTACCTGAAGATTGCGCAGAAGCTGAAGGAAACCATAACGCCAACCTGAGAACAAGCCATCGTTGGAGGTGCCAACTGAAATGAGAATGCCACTGCCGAAGTTTACATGCACAGCCTGAAGACATTGTGACAGAGAGGAGCCGAAGCTCGACAGAGAACTTAGGAAGCCACCATTGGATGAACCAGAACAAGCCACGGATCGATGAACAAGCACCCGCATGCATGTAGAGACAGACAAGTAGAAATGCCTACATTTTAACGCATAACCACAACATTCCAACTTGTAGAGCTCGGTAGCAAACCCACAACCAACAATGGAAAATGACCAAATGAGCAGACAAACCGGGAGAAGAGTCTAGGCTCGAGCGGGAAACACACTTACCCAGGCAAGGACTGTTTTAATGAACTCATTAAATGTCATACCAACCGTAAGTTACACCCTGTGCTTTTCATAAATGTGTCCATTCTATTGTTTGTTTTAATCAACCGCATAGCTATTGCATAAATCATTCCACACACGTTCGTTAAACAGACCAAATAATTTCATATATCATAGTGTTATAAAGGTGTTTGGGCTGGGCGCCATCATAAGCAGCCATTATGACTCGAAATTCTACACAATTTGAGAGGGATAATTACATGTTTCTTTAAACGTTATTGAAAAAACCTTTGAAACTTTGAATTGCATATAATACTCATTACATTTTCATTATTTTAACTCATTTACATTTTAGTTAGTTTTATTAACCATTTTACTTAGTTTTATTAATCTTTAAAAAAAAAAAAATTACAAAATAATATAATTATTTTTAAATTTAAAAACTATACATTTAATTGTTTTTAATGAAATATTTTATTTTAAAATTAAAAATGAGATATTTTACTATTTATTTCTTTATTTTCATTTATGTGTACAAGTTTTGTATTTATTTATTTTTATTTTTAATTATAATATTATAATATATATTAACTTTTAAAAAAAATATTTTAGATAGTATTTAAGAATAATATAAATTCAGCAAAATGAAAGAGAAAAAGAAAATTGAATATAAAATTAAATTAAATAAAATGATTGATAACAAATTTGAATTACTAGAATTGAAATTGAAGTTAATGATTCATAACTATGGAAGAAATTTGCTGAAATGTGAAATTAAAGAAGTAAAAAAAAACTAAATAACAAGTTGACTTTTAGTATAGAGAATAAAAGATATTTGAACCTGTTAGTGCTTGGAATTCACCTAGGCTGAGATAGACAAACTCTCAAGGCTACATCAAACCATTTCACCTCGTAGCTAGCCCTATGAGGTATGAAAAGGCTCTCTCGGGTCAAAACTCGATGGATTTTGTCAATAGGAGGAGTTGACCAATTAGGAACAAGGATTTTAGGCTAGTAAACTGATAAGGGGGATTAATTTAAAGATTTTTGGTTTTTTGGTGGCAATTGGAAAGAGTGCAATTCAGGGTGTGGGGATTGAGCACAGTTTTTGCAGGGGGATCTTTGGGGCAAGGTAGGAGTGAGCGCTGATGCCTTAATCTGAGATGGATGATCAGGGATGATAGAGAAGGAGCTAAAGAGGGCAAACAACCATTTGAATCCTCTCTAGACAGTAGAAAACATAAATTTTGAACAAACTAAAAAGCTGAGCATGTCAAAGCATGAATTCAAACTTTACCACTTCATTTGTCCAAATAGAAGCAAAAGAGAGATGTGGAATACATAAACAGACTTACAAGAACATGTAGAGAACACACCATCAACACAACAATCCACAAGAATCCACAATGATGTCTGCAAAACCCTGGCCTCCCTTTTCTTTAAATTGCAGAGATAGATTGTACAATATACAATA
The DNA here is from genome assembly GCA_000404065.3 of Pinus taeda. Taxonomy (NCBI): domain Eukaryota; kingdom Viridiplantae; phylum Streptophyta; class Pinopsida; order Pinales; family Pinaceae; genus Pinus; species Pinus taeda. Next base: position 23,317 of record APFE030810212.1, read on the forward strand.
AAGCTTTCTCCCACAAGAGTCCAACCATCCAACCCTTCAAAATGACTAAGAAAATACATAATATAGGCAAGCTAACCTCTTCCCTTGCCTCTAGGGGTCGATCTCATCCTTCTAGGAGCAGTTTGAACTAATTCCAAACTAAGCACTAGATAATAGGCCAGCTCAACAACTTGCCTCTATTACTTAGCTAACCGATTCATGCAT